>PVJL010013416.1:0-32451 GCA_004026885.1 Lyroderma lyra
CCTCCACACTGCCTTCCACAGTGGTTGTACCAGTTTGCACTCCCACCAGCAGTGTACCAGAGTTCCTTTTTTCTCCACATCCTCTCCAGCACTTGTTATTCCTTGTCTTGTTGATAATAGCCATTCTCACAGGTGTGAGGTGGTATCTCATTGTGGTTTTGATTTGCATTTCCCTGATAGCAAAAATATGGAACGCTTCACGAATTTGCGTGTCATCCTTGCGCAGGGGCCATGCTAATCTTCTCTGTATCGTTCCAATTTTAGTATATGTGCTGCCGAAGCGAGCATTTTTAAAAACACAAAAACATGTATTCAATTCTGCTATAGTACATCATATGCATTTCTAAAAATCACAATGCAAGGCTAAAATCATACAATAAAAACCACAGCTAATGAGAGAAATAGTGTTAGGCACATGACACTCAAAAAAGTTTGTCAGTGACATGTTGAAAAGATAGGAACTTAATAAAAACAGCGCCAGTTTTATGCATGTTAAATGATTAAGAAATAATTACCTTTAAAACTGCCTGAAATTTGCTTGTGGAAGTGGGTATAAGAAGGGATGGGGCTTGTGAGTTATTGTAAAGTAATGGAAGGAACATCATCTGAAATCAGATGGAAAGTTGTAACACCAGGTATGGAAAGGTAGGGCTTACAACTAGGGTCAGATGGATGCTTGAAGGATATGTGTGTGTGCATTTTGTGTATTCCTATTCAGCTTTCTCATAGTAGCAACTAAAACTCTAAAATCCCTAGCAATGAACATATCAATTATTATGTAAGATCTGTGTGAAGAAAACTATACATTTTATAAAGCATATAAAAATACCTAGATAAATGAAAGATAAAAATTTCTGGGTGGGAAGATCCCATATTTAAGAGATGCAGTTCTCCCAAAATGAATCCATATACTCAATATATTTCTATTAGAATCCCAATAAAATTTGTATAACTTTAACAAAATACTTTTTCTATTTATGTAGAAGAGAAAATAGACAAGTCAAGACAATTTCATGTAAAATATGATGGAGGTGGTAGCTAGCCATCCATGCCCTCTTAATAGCAAAACATTTCATAAAACTGTAAAGATTAATAGACTGTTGGAATAAGAATAGCCAAATTCACCAGTGGAACAAAAATATACTCAAGTATAAATGGAAAACTAGTTCATGAAAAAACAATCCCAAACTAATGGTAAAAAGATGGACTAATCAATAAGTTTTGTGACAATTGAATATCATTTGGGAAAAGAATTATGTCCCTTCTTATGATACACAAATAAATTCTATATTGGAAAAGTTCTCATTTTAATAAAGCTGTAAAAACATGAAGAATTCAGAATACTTTTTATAATCTTAGATTAGAACAAGTCTCTCAAATCAAGATACTAAAACCTGAAGGCACAAAAGAGTTTCTAATAAGTATAAAATAAGAAAAAAGCAGTGTACTTTGGGAAAAGATGGAAAAATGATCTACACTTCAGAATTATGATTGTATTCCCCCAAACTTTATATTACTAGGATTGATAAAGACGCTACATTAATTGGATATAAAATAAGTTTGCAAAAATCAATTACAACTTTTTTCTTTTAATACTAGTAATAAGGATTTGGGGTAGCAAGGGTGGTCTCGTTTGCATTTGTTGGAACAACCACAGAATACCAGAAATAGAGCTTAAAACGATTCAGAACATTTATGAAGAAAATCATTAAGTTTATTAAAGAATAATGAGCAAGACCAAATAAATAAAGTAGTAGAACATGTTTCTTCTTTTTTTAAGTCACCATTTTTTATTTTTCTCCTCATGTATAAGTTAAGTTTTTGATGGACACACACACACAGAGGGAGGCCAAAAAATGTATTAAAATTGTAATAATGTATACCGATAACAAAAGATGAATACAAGTCACATTTGACTTCTGCAATTACAGGAGGTGCTCACAGTGGTCACCGTTAGCGTCCAGACATACGTACATAACATCTCTGAAAATGTGTATACGTTTTTTGGCACACCCAGTATGTAGTGCGTGGGCGTGTGCGTGTGTGCCCTCGTTAAGTTGACAATGGCTGTTTTTTTTCTGGAAAGCCCTTGTATATCAAGGACCAGGTATTTTTTTTTAATTTATTTTATTTATTATTTTTATTTCACATATACAAGAGAACATAATGCTTAGATGTTTATAGACCTTATGTAGTGATAACCCCAACAGGTCTGTTTTCCATTTCAGAATGTGTTTCTGTATGAGATCAGTCTTTCCTAAATACATGTGAGAGTTGTCCAGAAAATATCCAGCCATGTAATATGAAAAATAGAGGCATTTATGGCTGCCTTTTTTCCGGACAGGTGTCATATATAATTTAACGCAATTCAAACTGAATCCCGATGCACTATTTTTTTTTAATGGGACAAAATTGTTTGGGGTTGTATAAGGAAGAATAAATATTTCAGGATTTTATAACAGTAGCTTAGGAAAGAATGGGAGGAAGGAGGAAGACTTGCCCTCCCAGTATTACATACAGATAGTGTAACAGGATTTATAGATTCACATATATGTATGAAAACCTAATACAGCTGACCCTAGAACAACCTAAGTTTGAAATGCAGAGGTCCACTTATACTTGGATTTTTTCAATAAATATATGAGGGCTGTCTGGAAAGTATCCTTCCATGTATAATAATATGAGAAATAGAAGCATTTAAGGCTGCATTTTTTTTTAAGCAACTCTTGTACAGTGGCCTTCCACATCCCTGGGTTTGCATCTGTGGATTCAGTCATAATGGAAAACAGTATTTTTGGTCCACAGCTGGGAATTTGCAGATTGGGAGGGCTGACTTCTGCATTGTTCTGTGCCATTTTACATATACACTTAAGCATCTGTGCATTTTGCTATCTGAGAGGTGTCCTGGAACAAATGGCCTGTGGATACCGGGGGATGACTGAAGTTCAGAGGGAGTCAAAGTTAAAGGCAGCTCTTGCACTGCGCAGGGGGGTCAGCAACCCTAACTCCCTCCTGTTTCAAGGGTCAACTGTATATGCGAAGACTGAGGGTTGGCATTACAATCTAAGGAAAAACTAGCGTTGGGTTGTAATTGGCTATCCATATGTATATAAATAAGAGTAAATCTCATCTGTATTATAGAATTAAACTGCAGATCTCAATGTAAAAAAAAAATCTTAGAATATTTGAGTAATATTTGATGTGGGGAACACTTAAAATGAAAGGAAAACCTGGAAACAGTATGGAAAAGACTTTCACTTAGATTTGAACTGAATGAAAGGGTCAGAACGTTCTCTTTGGCAGAAGATAAAGTCAAAATACAAATAACTGGGAGAAGACTTTCGTTAGTTGAAGAATTATTAACCTTGATATAAGAAAGTTCATTCAAATTTTATGAGCGCACAATAACATTGAACAAAGGATGTAAACAAGTATGCACAAAGATGTGGGACCCACCCCCCAAATATGAAAAGGATGCTAAGCTTCACAAATTTATGCAAATTAAAACAATGAAATACAACTTTTTACCCATCACACTGGCAAAAAATAATAAGATTTTAAGAACACCCTGTGCTGACAACAGTGTAAAGAAATAAGTCTCATTAGCAAGGGTGGAAATACTGGATTCATTTTGGGAGGCAATCTGGTGGTATCTATTAAACTAAAAATGTTTATACCCTTTGATTTAGTAGTTATTTTTATTTTATTAAATTTATTGGGGTGACATTGGTTAGTAAAATTATATAGGTTTCAGGTGTACAAATATCATCTATATGTTGCATTGTGCACTCACCTCCCCGTGTCAGTTCTCTATCCATCACCATATATTTTACCCTCCCCTCCTCCACCCTCCACCCCCCACTCCCCTCTGGAAGCCATTAAACTATTGTCTTTGTCCCTGAGTTTTTCTTTGTTTTCTTATTCCTTTGCTGCTTTCAATTTTATATCCCACATATGAATGAAGTCATAAGGCTCTTGGGTAATACTCCATTGTGTATATGTATCACATTTTTATCCATTCGTCTGTCAAAGGACACTGGTTGTTTCCATGTCTTGGCCACCATAAATGCTGCAGTGAACATCTTTGTGGAAAGTTTCAGGTTTTTTGGGTAGATACCCAGAAGAGGGATTGCTGGGTCATAGAGTAACTCTATTCTTATTTTTTGAGGAACCTCCATACTATTTCCATAGTGGCTATAACAATTTACATTCTCCCCAGCAGTGTATGAGGGTTTTTCTCCACAGTGTCTTCATCATTTGTTATTATATGTCATGTTAATAATAACTATTCTAATAGGTGTGAGCTGATACCTCATTGTGGTTTTGATTTGCATTTCCCTAATAGCTGATGAAGTTGAGCATTTTTTCAACAATCTATTGGCTGTTTCTATGTCTTATTGGTAGAATTGTCTATTCAGGTCCTCTGCCCATTCTTTAATTGGATTATTTGTTTTTTGGTTATTGTTGAGTTGTATGGGTTCTTTATATATTTTGGATATTAGCCCCTTATAGGAGATGTTGGTTGCAAATATCTTCTCCCATTCAGTTGGTTTTTGCTTTATTTTATTGATGGTTTCTTTTATTGTGCAGAAGTTTTTTAGTTTGATATAGTCCCATTCATTTATTTTGCTTTTACTTCCCTTGCCTTTGAGGTCAAATTTATAAATTCCTCCCTGAACCCAAGGTCCATAAGTTTAGTACTGATATTTTCTTCTGTACAATTTATTGTTTCAGGTCCTAGGCAGAAGCGTTTGATCCATTTTTATTTAATTTTGGTATACAGTGACAGATTGCAGTCCAGATTCATTCTTTTGCATGTGACTTTCCAGTTTTCCCAGCACCATTTATTGAAGAAGCTTACTTTCTTCATTGTATGTTTTTGGCTTCTTTGTAATAAATTGTCTGTCCATATATATGTAGGTTTATTTCTGGGTTTTCAATTCCATTCCTTTGATCTATGTGTCTCTTCTTCTACCATTACCATGCTGTTTTGATTATTGTTACTTCGTAGTATAAACTGAAGTTGGGGAGTGTCATGCCTCCAGCCTTGTTCTTTTTTCATAGGATTGCAATTCAGGGTCTTTGGCAATTCTATACAAATCTGATGATTTTAAAAATCTATTTCTTGAAAGAAGGTCTGGTATTTTTATGGGAATTGCATTAAATCTGTATATTGCTTTGGGTAAAATGACCATTTTAACTATGTTGATTTTTCCAATCCATGAATGTGGAATATCTTTCCATTTCTTTGTGCCTTCTTCAATTTTTTTTTAATTTTTATTTTTTATATGTGGGTAGTTCCCTGGCTGGGAATTGAATCCAGGCCTCAGTGTTGACAGTGCTGAAGCCTTAAGCCACTACACCACCAGGGAACTCACCATTCTTCAATTTCTTTTAATAATGTCTTATAGTTTTCAGTGTTTAAGTCCTTCACATCCTTTTTAAGTTTATTCCTAGGTGTTTTATTCTTTGTGTTGCATTTGCAAAATATATTGTTTGTTTGTTTATTTTTTTCATTTCTTAAGTTTTGTTGTTGGCATAAAAGAATTCAGTGAATTTTTGTACATTGGTTTTGTATTCTGCAACTTTACTGTATTCGTTTATTGTTTCTAATAGTTTTTGGAGAGTCTTTAGGATTTTTTTGTATAATCATGTCATCTGCAAAAAGTAACAATTTAGGAGTTCCCTGGTGGTGTAGTGGCTTAAGACTTCGTCACTGGCGCTGTCAGTGCTGCGGCCTAAGTTCGATTCCTGGCCAGGGAACTATCCACATGCCCCCCCCCCCAAAAAAAAAAGTGACAATTTAATTTCTTTATTCCCAATTTGAATGCCTTTTATTTCTTTCTCTTGTCTGATTGCTCTGGCTAGAACTTCTAATACTATGTTGAATAACAGTGGTTACAGGGGACATTCCTGTCTTATTCCTGATTTTAGAGAAAAATGTTTCAGTTTTTCACTATTCAGTATGATATTAGCTGAGGATTTGTCATGTATGGCCTGTATTATGTTGAGGTACTTTCCTTCTCTACCCATTTTATTAAGCGTTTTGATCATAAATGGGTGTTGTATCTTGTCAAATGCTTTTTCTGTATTAATATAATCATATGGCTTTATCTTTTATTTTATGTGGTGTATCATCATCTTGATCAGTTTGCATATGTGGGACCATCCTTGTGCCCCTGAAATGAATCCCACTTGATTGTGATCCAATGCATTATTTGCATTTCATTTGCTAGTATTTTGTTGGGATTTTTGCATCTGTATCCATCAGTGATATGGGTCTGTAGTTTTCTTTTTTGTGTGTTATCCTTTCCAGGCTTTGGTATCAGGGTAATTGTGACCTCGTGAAATAAGTTAGGAAGTACTGCCTCTTCTTCAGTTTGTAAGAGTTTGAGGGGGACAAGTATTAAATCCTTTTTGAATGTTTGGTACAATTTGCTAGTAAAGCTCTCTGGTCCTGGACTTTAGCTTTTGGGGAGGTTTTGGATGATTGTTTCAATTTCCTTACTGTTGATCAGTTTAGATTATCCAGTTCTTTTTGATTCAGTCTAGATAGGCTATATGTTTCTAGAAACTTGTCCATTTCTCCTAGGTTGTTGAATTTGGTGGCAAATAGTCCTTCATAGTATTCTTGTATGATCCTTTGTATTTCTGTGGTATCAGTAGTAATTTCTCCTCTTTTATTTTTTATTTTGCTTACTTCTGTCTTGTCTCATTTTACCTTAGTGAGCCAGGCCAGGGGGTTGTCAATTTTATTTTTTTTTTTTTTGAAGAACCAGCTCTTTATTGTTTTTGCATTGTTTTTTTCTCTATTTCATTTAGTACTGCTCTACTTTTTATTATTTGCTTCCTTCTGCTGACTTTGTTTCATTTGTACTTCTTTTTCTAGTTCTTTAAGCTGTAATGTTAGGTTGTTTATTTTGGATTTTTTTCTTTTTTCTTGAGATAGGCTTGTAATGATATAACTTTCCCTCTTAATATGACTTTTGCTGCATCCCAATAATTTTGATACAATGTTTTTTCATTCTCATTTGTTTCTGTGTATTTTTTCATTTCTTCTTTTATTTCTTCTCTGACCCAGTCATATTTTAATAACATGTTGTTAATATCCTCATATATGTGGTTTTCCCTGCTTTCTTTTTGTAGTTGATCTCTAATTTCAAAGCTTTATGCTCAGAGAATACAGTTGGTATGATTTCAGTCTTCTTAAATTTGCTGAGGCTAGTTTTGTGTCCCAGCATGGTCTATCCTTGAGAATGTTCCATGTTCACTAGAAAAGAATGTATCATCTTGTGTCATAGGATGAAGTGTCCTGTAAATGTCAATTATGTCCATTTGCTGTAATGCAAGGGTGTCCAACCTTTGGGCTTCTCTGAGCTACACTGGAAGAAGAATTGTCTTGGGCCACACATAAAGTATACTAATGCTAATGATAGCTGATGAGCTAAAAAACAAAACAAAACAAAAAACTGCCTGTGCATAATTTTTGTAATGTTTTAAGACAATTTATGAATTTGTGTTGGCCCACATTCAAAGCCATCCTGGGCCACAGGTTGGACAAGCTTGCTGTAATGTATTATTTAAAGCTGTTATTTTCTTACTGGTTTTCTGCTTGAATGATCTGTCAGTGACTGTCAATAGGATGTTTAGGTCCCCTATTATCATTGTGTTTTTGTCAATTTCTCCCTTTAGTTCTATTAGTTGGCTTTGTAAATTTTGGTGCTTCCTGATTGGGGCCCTATATGAGGGCTGTCCATAAAAATCCAACCATAAATGCCTCTATTTTTCATATAACATGGCTAGATATTTTCTGGACAGCCCTCATATATTTATGTGTCATGTCTTCTTGTATTGTCCCCTTTATCATTATTAAATGCCCATCTTTGTCTCCTGTTATCTTTTTTATCCTGAAATCTGATTCATCAGATATAAGTATGGCTATACCCACTTTTCTCTGGATGCTATTTGGTTGAAGTATTTTTTTTTTTTGACCCTTTTATTTTTGAGTCTGTATTTGTCCTTATAGCTGAGGTGTGTCTCTTGGCGGCAGCATATGGTTGGGTTTTGTTTTTTTATCCAATCTGCTACTCTGTGCCTATTTATTGGTGAGTTTGATCCATTTACTTTTAGGGTGATGATTGATACATGAGAATTTCTGATAGCCGTTTTATCTTTTGTTTTCTAGTAGCTTGTGTCTCCATTGTTTCTTTACTTTTTTGTTTCTGTGTTATTTTAGTTTGGTGGTATTCTGTGATTTTTTTTCTCTGTTTCCTCTTTTTTTTATGTTATGTGTCCCAGTTCTGGATTTTTTTTTTTGAGTGGTTATCATTAAGTTTATGTAAAATAAAGTTTCATATATACAGTAGTCCTTTTTCATAAACATGCTTCTTATCGTAATTTCCCTTTGGAAATTCAGACCTTTACTTTCTCCCTTTTTATGTTTTTTTTTGTCACAAATTTTCCTTATTTATTTTGACTTTTTGTTCCAGGTTGGATAGCTAGCTAGCTTCCTTCGGTATTTTGTGTAATGCAGGCCTTGTGCTGGAGAATTCCCTCAGCTTCTATCTAAAAAGGTCTTTATTCCTCCTTCATATCTAAAGGATAACTTTGCTGGATAAATTATTCTTGGCTGATAATTTCTCTCTTTCAATAGTTTGAATATTTGATTCCACTCCCTCCTGCCTTGTAGGGTTTCTATTAAGAAGTCTGATGATAATCAAGTGGGCTTTCCTTTATAGGTTACTGTTTGTTTTCCCTGACTGCCTATAAAATTCTTTCTTTGTCATTGGTCTTTGACAGCTTCAATATAATGTGCCTTTGAGAAGATCTGTTAGGGTTCAGGTGGTTAGGTGTTCTGTTTACTTCAGGATTCAAGGGCCCAGTTCTTTCCATAGGTTTGGGAAGTTCTCATTGACTATTTGAATAGACTCTCTGTGACTTTCTTGTTCTCTCTCTGATAAACCCATTATTCTTATGTTATTTTTTTCTGATGGAGTCAGATAATTCTTGTAGTGTTCTTTCATTTAACTCTTAAGTCTCTCTTTTCTTCCATTTGTGTCATTTCCATATTTCTATCTTTGATATCACTAATTCTTTCCTCCACTTGATCAGCTCTGCTTCCTAAGCTAGCTATTTCATTCTTTAGCTCTTTTAATTGCATTCTTAATTTCCAGAATTTCTATTTGGTTCTTCTTTAAAATTGCAGTCTCTCCATTAAAATGTTTCTTTTGTTCACAGATTTCCTTTCTGAGTTCATTAAACGGCCTATCTGAGTTTTGTTGCATCTCATTGAGTTTTTTCAGAAATGCAATCTTAAATTCTGTGTCATTTAAATCACTTATTTCTATGTCTTTAAGTTCCTTTCCTGGAGACTTTTTATTTTCTTTCCGAAAATCTTTGTTCCCTTGGATATTCATAGCTGTTAGTGTTTCTATTTCTGGGCATTTGTCTACAAGAGTGGACCTTGCCACACAGGTAAGTATGAAGAGGTCTTTCTTTTGCTTCCTAGTAAGTGTGCTGGAGGGAGCATTTTATTTTCTGTCTTGGGCTTCAGTGCTTTATTTCTGTTGGTTTTTTTATCTTCCCACCACGGGAGATTTCCTGGGAGATGGGCTTCTTCTCTTTGGCCTTGTTGCCTTGGTCTCAGTGCACCACCTCTATGGGAGGATGTGGTGGGTGATGGGCTCTGTACCTCCAAAACCCCAGTGCTGATCCTGCAGGTAGAAGCTGCAGTGCCTGTGTATCTCAGCTCTCCTGGACTTCTCTGCTGATTTCAGCCAGGTAGGATGAAGGTAGGGTATGTTGGGTGAGGCACAAGTTTGCTTGTGGCACCAGATAATGGTAATTTCCAGTCACAACTGACTAGCCCCTACAACTCTTTCCCCGTAAATACTGGGCAGAGGTGGGGTAGGTGAGCTCTGGGAGCGTGCAGGGAGGTGTCTCTGTTTTCTTTTTGGCAGTGACGGCAGTGCTGACTTTGTGGGCTTATACCTTCTGTATGTCCCAAGGTCTCTGTCCTGGATGCTGGTTTCAGTTGTATTGTATGTTGGTCTCTTAGTCAGAAATGTACGGGGCCAGAAAAGGCACACACTGCCATCTTAGTCCTTTTCTCTCCCCGGACTGCACTGAGTTCTGGGCCTGTGTTTCATCCCCACCACATCCCAGTCTTTCTTTCTGCCAGATCACTCTGGGCTTCAGCCTGTTTTACACCCACCGTGGTCTCAGTCCCCCTCTCTCCCAGGACCAAGCTGAGCGTTGGGCCTGCATTCCTCGATCCATCTCAGTTCTTTCTCCAAGGCCTGGGTTCGATTCCCAGCCAGGGAACTATCCACATACAAAAACAAAAACAAAAACAAACAAACAAGAAAGAAAGGAGAAGTTCTGTACTACACACATGCATATAGAGTTTGAGTGAGGATACGGAAACACAGGGAAGAGCTGTAGTGGTTAACAGCACAACTGCATCACTGGTATGGGGGAAGAGCGGTTCACAAGGAAGCCTCGCAACGGGTGAAAACAGCGTCTACCACAAAAACCTTTTAAGTGATGAGAAGGAGTGGGAGTCATCTAAAGCAATCATGACTGTGTATGTATTATGTCTATAATTTCAGTTGCCTCTGACTTTTGAGGATATTGCCATTTACTTCTCGGAGCAAGAATGGCAGAATCTAGAGGCGTGGCAAAAGGAGCTGTACAAGCATGTAATGCGAACCAATTATGAGATTCTGGTTTCTTTAGGTAAGACACGTTCTACTTTGTGGGTAAGTCATAGAACTGGGTCCTGTAAGAGTTCTGAGATCTTGATACTCCTGTTTGTCAAATAGCCACATTTCTCAGAAATTAATCCCAAAGATGTTTTTACCCTATATTTTTTGGGGTAATACTTCTGTAAGCATTGCTAATCCTTACTCAAGGGTAGACATTGTTACATGAGAGTATTTGAGACAGCGTGTAATGTAAGGTGGTTAGAGGTGACTAAATAAGTATGTCAGGACATTTAGTCACTACATACTCTCTGGTTGCTAGGATTTTCCAATAGCACATGCCTAACTCATACCTATAAAGTACCCCACATATTTTAACCTAGGATGTGCCTACCTGTCAACTTTTACAGGGGTGTCCATATGCCTCAGAAAAGCTAATGTTATTTTCCCATGCAATGAGATTTGGGAAAGCTGTCCACTGCGGTGTTTAACAGCAGCTGTCTCTGCCTGGTTATGGTATTGGCTGTTCTTTTTAGACTTTTTACTTTCTGGGTCTTTATATTTCTTTTTGTTATCAAATTCCACTTTTAAAAAATCAGTGCTTTCAGATAAGTAAAATATTAATTATAAAAGTCTCTTGCTTTGTTCTCACTCCCTCACTCCATTAATTCCCCAAAGGCAACCCTTTTAACCATTTCTGTTTTCTTACTGTAGTTTTCTTCAATCTGTGTAACTATCATACTGATACCTCTGTGTCTTGATTTATCAAGTTTAGGTAGCATTAATTAACTCATTACTATAAAAAATGAGGCGGAGTTCCCTGATGGTGTAGTGGCTTAAGGCTTCAGCGGTGGCGCTGTCAGCGCTGCGGCCTGGGTTCGATTCCCAGTCAGGGAGCTACCCACATACCAAAAAGCAAAAAAACAACAAAAAAAAAATGAGGCATTAGCTCACTTATGCTATCCCTCTTCTATCTCCTTTTTCCTCTTCTCCCCAAATTTTGATAGGTTTTTTTTTTTCATGCTTCTATTGGCTACCTTTATAATTTAAATAATAAACTTCTAGTTTGTGTTACATCAGTTCCATATTATATCTCTTGATTTCTTTCGTATATAAAGATGAGGTAATTAGTTCTCTTGTACTTCCAACTCCTACCATCTCCTGGCAGCCATACCACTCCCTATAAGGGTTTGCAAGATTTTTAATACTTATATTTTGTTCTGTTACCATAATTGAGTTTTCCAGGCTCTATCTATAGAGTATTTCTGAAAGATATAGTCCAACATATTATATTATTTTCATTATTACAGAGAACTAATTAAAATAATTGAAATACAATTCTATGTCATTAACCCTGTGCCACCCAAAAGAATGTTCCAAGCATCAAAATCAAATGGATGTAGTGGTATATCATTGTGGTTTTGATTTGCATTTCTTTAATGGTTAAGCATCTTCTTATTTGTTTGTCTTCTTTGGAGAAATATCTATTAAAATCTTTTGCCCACTTTTAAGTTGGGCTATTTGTCTTTTTATTGTTGAGTTGTAAGTGTTGTCACTTGTTTCATGTACTGGATCCTTATTAGGTATTTCCTCCCATTTTGTGGGTTGTCTGTTCACTTTCTCAATGGTATACTTTGAAGCACAAAGGCTTTTAATTTTGGTGAAGTCCAATTTATTTTTTCTTTTGTTGCTTTAGTTTTTGATGTCATATCTAAAAAACCATTGCCTAATCCAAAGTCACTAAGTCACAGAAGAAAGTCTATATTTTCTTCTAAGAGTTTTATAGTTTTACATTTAGGTCTTTGATCCATTTTGAGTTATTTTTGTATATGGTATGAAATAAGAATCCAACTTCTTTTGTATATTGATATCTAGTTGTTCCAATACCATTTGTTGAAGATTATTTTCCCCCCATTAAGTTCTCTTGCCATGCTTTTGGAAAAGCAATTCACCATAAATGTCAAATTTATTTTTAGATTTTTAATTCTGTTTCATCAGTCTATATGTCTATCCTTGTACCACTGCCACACAGTTTTTTGTTTTGTTTTTTTTTTGTATGTGGATAGTTCCCTGGCAGGGAATTGAACTCAGGCCACAGCGCTGACAGCGCCAGCGACAAAGCCTTAAGCCACTACACCACCAGGGAACTCCTGCCGCACAGTTTTTATTACCATTGCTTTTGGCATCAGTTTGTCAATTCTGTGCCTCACGAAAAACAAAGCAGATGGGATTTGGGGGATTTTGTCATCTTAACAATATTAAATCTTCCAGTTCATGAACATGGGATATCTCTTATTTAGGGTTTTTAAATTTTCTTTGAACAATATTTTATAGTTTTTATTGTGTAAGTCTGCATTTCTTTTATTAAATTTATTCCTAAGTATTTCACTTCCTTTTGTTATTATGTAAATGGAATTGTTTTTCTTAATTTTAGTTTTGGAAAAATTCTTTTATGTTAAAAGCTCCTGGGAGTTCAGACCATATAAAGATTAAAAATAGGTGTATAGCTTTAAATAAAATATGGTGATTTCTTTTTTTTTCATGAGAACAGTCTTAGAATTCTTTGGGGGTTGAAGTGAAAGTTTAGAGGACTGAAGAAGAATCTGGAACAGTGTATAATCAGTCTCCACATGGACTGTGCCACTCTGATGTTTTATCCCTGAGACATTGCCCAGCTTATCCTCTTCCTCTGATCTGGACCATCCACTAATCTCCTGTGGCAGTCTGTGAAGCATACTTTTAAACATATGTATTATTGAAAGAAAGTTTTACTTGAAAATACAGAATAAACATGTTATACAGGGGAACAGGATCATATATTAGAGAATCTTTTAACTATTTTCATTCATTCATTCATTCATTGTAACCCCTTCTCTTCTAGCAGAACTCAACCATGTTTTTAGGCTGTGGTTAGTACTGTCACTAGAAGTGCTTCTGAGAGTATTGTAGCTGGAGCCACTTTGAAATTTCCTAGGGCAGCCATTCCAGTTTTATTTTTGTATATGCTCTTCTTCCCATGGTATCTCCAGTTGTCTCAAGGGTTGTCTCACCATCCTCAAAACACACCACTATGGCATCCATGGAGTTTTATGACATCCATGACAAAATACATCATAGCTAGGTATGTAGGGACAAAGACAAAATTAAAACAACACAACTCATCTAAAAGGTCCAGATACCTTAGGAAGCACTTTTATGACATATGGGCAGTTTTGCTCCTCTTTGTATAAACAGTAATCTATTTTTTGACATCTCTTCTTGTACATTGTCCCAGGAGTGAATTTTGAGAAATTTAAAAACAACTCAGTGTGCTTTAAATTTAGTGCTCAAGGAAACCAGACTCCCCTGTCTGACTTCTCTGTACAGATGATGGACTTCCCAAACCAGAACTAATAACCCGGATTGAACAGGGGAGAGAGCTCTTCAGGAATTTGGGAGAACCACAGAAATCAGGAAACATAATTTGCTTCTCTGCTGATTTGCATTTTGAAGTAGTTATTGAAGGACAGCAGTTTTGGGGTGAGTATTAAGAAATTGAGGCCCTGTCCTCAAGTTGTGACATTCAGGTTTCTTAGTTCTAGTTCTCTGATCTTGTCTTTTCATTTGGCTGGGCTGAGGCTTGACACCTGGTATATTCAAGAAAAAGACAGTTAAGCATGGTGGTTAGGAGTGTGGGTTCTGAAGACTGAGTCTGGATCTTGCCTTTTCTGGGTGACCTTAGGCAAGTTACTCAGCCTCTCACTATTTCACTTTCCTGATCTGTACTGAAATGAAGATAATAAAAGTACCTACGTTACAGGATTAAATGGGTTAATGTACATAAAGTGTTAAAATGGTACTTGGCACACAGTAAGAGCTCAGTAAATGTGAGCTATTCTTAGTTGTAGGTGACTTCTTCCCCTCAGAGACTGTCATCTGTATTCGAGTGCCTAAAACTTAGCTCTCCTCTTGTGTTTTGTGTGTGTATGTGTGTTTCCTTTTTTTTAATTTGATTTTTCTTCCTTTCGTGTTTCTTGTCATGATGGGAGAGTCAGATTTTTGGATTCCTGAGAGTCAGCATTAAGGTGTGGAATGAGAAAGTCAAATGGGAGCATCATTCTAAGAAATCTTGTCAATAGTTGTAGTTTTCAGTTGCTTCTTTCTGGAGAGTAAAAGAGTTTTTCTCCACAAATTATTTCACTTTTTGCCACCTGTTATTAATTCTTCCAAGAAACCTTTTTTAAAAGGTTGGTAGGAATAGGGTAAAGAGGGAGGGACAGAGCCAAGGTGTTGCTGCCTGTTATCAGGGACAGCTCCTCGGGATTCTGTCAGTAACACTGCCAGCACCCTTTCTTGACTCCAGAAATGTCTGCACATCAAATGGGATGCATCTGATGGTCCCGAAGACATAACAGGGATGAACATTTGCAGAGTACATGCAGTACCCCTGGCCCACACTGAACGCTTTGCATGCGTTAACTCATTTAATTCTCATAACAGTCTTATGTACTGTTTGTTGTTCCCCTGTCTCTACAGAAGGGACTGAAGCTAACAGAGATTAGCTTGACAAAACTGCACAGTAGACGGATGGGACTCGAATCCAGCCAATCTGGTTCCAGAGCTTAGGCCCTGTGACCTGTACTTGCCTCTTTTTAATATTATTCTAAGAATGTCTGTTCACTTTAGTTTCAGCAGACTGTGACCAAACTCCTGCTCATGAAATAGAACCATGCTGAAATTTACCCTGCTGTATAGCTCAGTGGAAGCTTGGTTCCTAGGCCACCACAGGTCACTTTACTGGTGACATAGTCTTTAGACAGGAATTCTGACTGAATTGTTGCTTTCAATTTTAGGAAATCAGCAAGCTCTGAATTCAGAAGAACCTGAATGCCATTTTCAAGTACATCCTCTTCAGAGCCAGTATTTCTGTCACCCCTTATTAAGAAAATGTGAAGATGTTTCCTTTAGGCCTGATCCAGGCATCACCCTCATAAAACCACACAGACATGACCCACAGGCCCTAATCCCAACAGTCCACTGTTCCAAGGAACCTAACCAAAGAGAAAGAGTTCCGAGTCCCAGAACTCCAGCTGTTCTAGGCATCCCAGAAATGCCCTCCAGGAAGGGCATCCCGCACCCTTGTCCTGTCTGCGGGGAAAGCTTTTGGAAGAACCACATTGAGAAGCACCACAGGAGCCACTCAAAGGACCAGCTACGTGGGGCCAGGAAGAAGTTCAGCAAACAAGCTGATCTGCAGCCTCAGCGGAGCACCCCTAAGGGACAGAGGTACTTACGATGTCATGACTATGGGAGCAGCTTCCATCCAAAGCAGTATTTGCTCAGACATCTGGCCTCACATGTAGGGAAGAGCCCATTCCAGTGCCCTGTATGTGACATGTGCTTCCATTACAAGCGAACACTTCTCAGCCACCACATCCTGCACAAGGGGGAGAGGCCTCCCCAGTGCCCCATAAGTGACAAGAGCTTTCTCCCAAAGAGCAGTGTACTAGCTCACCAGGGTCAGCCCAGTGAGGAGAGGCCAGTGTCCCATAGGGAATGCGACAGGGGTGAGAAGGCTGAGCTCAGCAGTGTGCATGCAGAAGAGCAGCTAGGCTCATGCCCAGCTTATGAGGAACATTGTCACCTGAAGCGGGGCATGGAGGCTCTCCAGTGTGGACCCACCAAGAGGAGGCCATTCTGTTGCACAGAGTGCAACAGCTGCTTCTCGACCAGGGCCCAGCTCGCCAGCCACATCAGGGTGCACACGGGAGAAAAGCCCTTCCTGTGCCTGGAGTGCAACAAGAGCTTCCGCCTGAGTGGCTTGCTGAAGGTCCACCAGCGTGTACACAGTGGAGAAAGACCCTTCTCCTGCAGAAAGTGTGGCAAGGGCTTTACCAAACAGTGCAAACTGACTGAACACATCCGAGTCCACAGTGGTGAGAAGCCTTTCTGGTGTGCTGAATGTGGCAGGAACTTCCGCCAGAGGGGACAGCTGCTGCGGCACCAGCGTCTGCACACAGACGAAAAGCCCTTCCAGTGCCCAGAGTGTGAGCTGAGCTTCCGCCTGAAAAGCATGTTGAGAGCCCACCGGCTCCGACACAGTGGAGAGAGGCCATTCTCTTGCAGTGAGTGTGGCAGAGGCTTCACCCACCAATGCAAGCTCCGCGAGCACCTCAGGGTACACAGCGGGGAGAGGCCTTTCCAGTGCCCTGAGTGTGACAAGAGCTTCCGTCTGAAGGGCATCCTGAAGGCCCACCAGCGCACTCATAGCAAGGAGAGGCCGTTCTCGTGCGGAGAGTGTGGCAAGGGCTTCACCAGACAGTCCAAGCTCACTGAACACTTGCGTGTGCACAGCGGGGAGAGGCCCTTCCAGTGCTCCGACTGCGACAGGAGTTTCCGCCTGAAGGGGCAGCTGCTGAGTCACCAGCGCCTGCACACAGGAGAGAGGCCCTTCCAGTGCCCAGAGTGTGACAAGAGCTATCGTGTGAAGGCTGATATGAAGGCCCACCAGCTGCTGCACAGTGGGGAGATGCCGTTCTCCTGTGAGTGTGGCAAAGGTTTTGCCAAACAGTCTAAACTCATTGAACACATTAGGACACACACAGGGGAGAAGCCTTTCCAGTGTCCCAAATGTGACAAGAGTTTTCGCTTAAAGGCACAACTGCTCAGCCACCAAGGCCTGCACACAGGGGAGAGACCTTTCCACTGCCCTGAGTGTGACAAAAATTTCCGAGAGAAGGGACACATGCTTAGGCACCAGCGCATCCATAGGCCGGAGAGGCCATTTGCCTGTGGTGACTGTGGGAAGGGCTTCATTTATAAATCTAAACTTGCTGAACACATCAGAGTACATACGAAATCCTGTAGTGCTCCAAATGAGCCTGACATTAAGAAAAGGCTCAGACAGTTGTTTGCAATGATCGAGGCCGACTGGAGCTGAGGCTGAGCAGGTCACCCAGAGCATTCAGCAGGTTGGTAATGCCTGGGACCCATAGTAGCCAACCCACTGGTAGACATTTTAGCAACGGGCCCTTTTTTGAGCATGCATGTAATACAAGTTAGGAATATGAGGAACCAGAAAGAATTGTCTTTGTTGACACATCACCAGGTATATTTCCTAATTGATAAAAAGAGACATTTGTTCCACCTACCATCTTAAGTATCCCAAATGCTAATAAGCTAGCTTTGAGTTCCCACTTGAATTTAGACAAGAAACCCCTTCAGTACTGTTCTTATGGCTAAAAGGATGGGTGGCTGTGAAATGTCAACTCCCTTCTTTTCTTCATAGTATGATCCTAAACTGTGGATTTAAATATAGTGAATTTTGTTGCAGGCCTGATGAGACATTGGGTTTGGTTTTGATTCATTTTTTTTTTTAAACTGATAGTAATAAAATGAGTTCTCTGAATTGTAGTTTGTTTATGTGAGTGCTGAAGTTTCACAATAGGTTCCATAGTGATTCTGCAGTTACCCCTAAGGAAAAGCTGGTAATTTCAGCAAAAGTTGGCTAACTTCAGTTGAAGAAACATAAAACTGAAGGCAATAAGACTTATGGGACTAGAAATTAGGTAAAAGATTGGGGAAGAGGGTATCGATTTGGGAGTTCCAGAACAGAGATGCTATTTGAAACAGAGAGTGAATGAGATTACCATTCACAGACAGTGACTGTCTAAGCAGATGACTAAAATCTGAGTTAAAGTAAAATAACAAACCGTAACAGCTTTATCAGAGAGCAGCACAGGTATCAACAGCTTAATGTGGAGAGTTTCCAAACAGATGTTAAAAGTAAACAAAGTACAAGGAGAAGTCCAACAAAATGCCACATTTGGTTTATTAGGAGAGGGTTCTGTGAGCACAGAATGTTTATGCTTCAGGGACAGAGTTGTATTTCATACAAAGGACTCCTGACTTTCAGAGGGTTTATGTTTACAGCATCCTCTTTCCACAAGTGATGGTACACTGACAAAGGTGACTGATAATATTAAGAGATCATTTAGGCAGGTTTATAATCACTCAGAGACACATAGTGATTTCTTTAGTGTTCACAGGGTAGCCAGCCTCACAAAACATGGAGCTAGACTCAGCGTAGGCAAAGAAGGGGCAGCGACCCTGCCCAGACGAACAGCGTGGTGTGGGGACTGAGAGGAGAAGGGTTTGACTGAATCAGGTAGAGGTTTTGAGGAAGAGGGAAGGCCAGGGCCTCTGGTATGGTGTTCACACAACATTGTTACAATGAAAGGATCTCAGAGACAGTCATTAGAAACGATATATTTTGGAAGAAGTTGAGTAAACCACAAGCGCCCCGGGCTGCTCACACTAAGAATGAAAAAGATACCAGCGCCATGTTTGAAAATCAGGGATTTCTGGGAAAGAAGGTGTCATCAGCACAGGTTCATAAAACTTCCCTTGCTATCTTGCCCCAATTCCTAAAAAAAAAAAAAAAAAAGTCAGTGCTGAGATGTCCTGGTAAAACTCCTGACCTTCAACAATAAGGAAGGATTTTCACTCATGTTGGATGTAAAACTGAAAGCAACAAATCAACAAGACAAACAAACAACTCATAGACACAGACAACAGTTTAGTAGTTACCAGAGGGAAAGGGGGAGGGAGGGGTGATAGAAGAGGGTAAAAGGGGAAATATGTGGTGATGGAAGAACTGACTGGGTACCCACAATGCAACATACAGATGATGTATTACAGAATTGAATGCTTGAAATGTGTATAATTGTACTAACCAGTGTCACCCCAATAAATTTAATAAAAATTTTTTAAAAAGAATAAGGAAGGATGCCTATAAGCATTACCTCCCCCCCCCAAAAAAAAAAGAACTGTGACCTATAAAGGAATAATAAATTGATCAGCCCAACACTGAAGATTATATTAAAGGGGAAAAAAATTTCCATTAAAGTCATGAAGAAGACAGTGGTCTCTGCTGAGCCATTATTTAACATGGAATGTATTGTATTATTGTGTACCTGGGCCATCCAAGAGAATCACTTAAGTAACTATTACCTATTCTCAAAGCTCAGTCACTGTCTTGACTCAAGATAGGACCTAAGCACGTGCTCCTATTCGTCTCTTCTGCCTTTCAATACCCCAATAAAATTACTGTAAAGGGGTTTTTTTTCCAGGCTATAAATTTACACCAATGAAGAGAATTCAGAGGAGACCATCCGCAGATGAGAAAAGCGCTTTCAAAAGTTACCGGAAGAATGGTACCTAAGGAAGTGGAGCAGAGTGGCTGCACCAGGAAGAGGCAGAAAGGGGACTGAGCTGAGGAGGGTGCTGATTTGCTCAATAGAAGCTCAGCCTGGGGAAGCAGCGGGAGAGGCCTGAAGCCAGGGCAGCTAACTGAAGGTCTGCTACAGTGCATGGCTACTCCCTGCTCCATCCACTCCCGTTACCACCAGCGGCATAGGGAAAAAGAGGAAATAGAACAATTGTGGGTGTTATCTGAGATAAAAACCCCAACATTCTAGCACTTAGAGGACTCCTAAATAACCAGTCACCCTAAAGTAAAGGGTGGGTCTTGAATAAGACCCACTCTTTTACACAAAGACCCTAATTAACTTGTCTACTGCTGCATTCTTAAATATGGACAGGCAAGGATTATCAAACATTTGGGGGAAGAAACTTACACGAACAAGAAAGACCAACACAAACAAGGGAGCGGGGGGAAGTATTCCAGACATAGAGAATTAAGGAAATCAAAGCTAAATTTAAAAAACTCTAATATCAATATTCAGAAAAATTGGAGAAGACACTGTAATTATAAAATAAGAACATAGTATCATGAAAAAGGAAGCATCTGGAAACAAAAACAAGTTCTAGGAAGTTAAAAAAGACATAGCTAAAATTAAAACATAGTAGGATTAAAGCAATCTCCCAGGACATGGAACCAAGAATCCAACAGGTAGAAAATAAATAGAAGAAAATGAATTGTACAAATATTAGCCTTTTGCCCATTTTTCTATAGAATTTTTGGTCATTTTATTCCCTTCAATTTGTAAAAAGCTATCTATCTTAATCAAATATGCATATATGGTGAAACTAGGGGGAGGAAGAGAGTAGGAGAAAGAAGCAACTAAAGGAGGGAAGTACATTAAAATTTCTTTTGAGACTGTGAAGTATAAGATGCAGAAAGGTTTTTTTCCAGTCTCTCCTGTTAGGAGGAAACCAAACAAAGCCGGAGTAGGTGTCTCATCCGCAGCCTGATACTTGGCAGGGCTGGGACTCTGGGTCTCCTGACTGCAGGGCAGGGATCCTTCTGCTGCACTTAATTGGAAATCCAAGAAATGCATATTCTGTGGATAAGAAATACCAAGTGCTGGGAGTTCCTTGATGGTGTAAGTGGCTTAAGGCTTCGGCGTTGGCGCTGTCAGCGCTGCGGCCTGGGTTCGATTCCCGGTCAGGGAGCTACCCACATACCAAAAAGCAAAAAAAAAAAAAAAAACCAAGTGCTTAAAACCAGGAGTTACTAAGCCAATGAGTTTGTTGCAGAAGCGGAGGTGGGGTGGGGGGGGGGGGGTGATGACAGGGGAGGGGGGGAGTGGAGATTCCGAGGAAAACTAGAGAAAACTACAAAATGTTCAGTATCAAAATCATACAGACCTGTGAAGATTATTAGCATCTTGGAAGATACCAAAAGATTCATGAAAGAGATTTCTTTTTTCAAGGGGAGCAGAGAAATTGACAATAGCTATAGCTGGAAAAGTTGGTATTGATATTATAGCACAGCGGTCCCCCACCTTTTTGGCACTAGGGACCAGTTTCCTGGAAGACAATTTTTCCATGGACGGGGTGGGAAGAATGGTTTTGGGATGATTCAAGCACATTACATTTATTGTTCACTTTATTTCTATTATTATTACATTGTAATATTTAATGAAATAATATGCAATTCACCACAATGCAGAATCAGTGGGAGTCTTGAGCTTGTTTTCCTGCATCAAAACAGTCCCATCTGAGGCTCCTGAGCTACTTTCTTTGCTCGAACCCGCTCCTACCTCTTTGGAGTGCACTTTCCCCTCAATAAACTATCTTTTTGTTTCACCACTTTAAAAAACAAGGCAGGGAGTTCCCCGATGGTGTAGTGGCTTAAGGCTTGGGCGCTGGCACTGTCAGTGCTGCGGCCTACGTTCGATTCTCAGTCAGGGAGCTGCCCACATACCAAAAAGCAAAACAAACAAACAAATAAATAAAAACAACAACAAAGCAAAACAAAAAAAAAAAAAAGAAAAAAAAACCAGTCCTATCTGAGACAAGTGCATGGTGCAGGAAACAGGAGTGGACGGAAGTGGTAAATAAAATAATGGGCAGGCCACACTTGTGTGTCAGATTCTGATTTAAAGCCTGCCACCAGATGCAGCTGTACATTTAAGTCCATCAATTCACTTGCCACTATAAAGCCTGCCACCGGATGCAGCTTAATTGTCACTTGCCAGTCACTGATAGGCGACTGCAAGCGATTTATTCTGGTCCCTGTGCAGTCAGACCTCTCTGCTAATGTTCATCTGTCTTTGCAGTCGTTCCCCAGCACTGTCATCACCGACTCAGCTCCACCTCAGGCCACCAGGCATTAGATTCTCATAAGGAGCGGGAAATCTAGATCCCTTGAATGCACAATTTAACAATAGGGTGCATGCTCCCATGAGAATCTAATGCCGATGGAGGCGGAGCTCCAGCAGTAATGCCAGCAATGGAGAGTGACTATAAATATAGGTAAAGCTTTGCTAGCTCATCTGCTGCTCACCTCCTGCGGCCTGGTTCCTAACAGGCCATGGACTGGTCTCCTCTGTGGCCTGGAGGTTGGGGACCCCTGCTATAGCATGTTTGCATGTGAATGGGAAGGAATTCTGAAAAGGAAAATTGATGCGGTAGAGAGGAAAGAAAACAGAGCAAGTGGAGGAATGGTCTTTGATGGGGAGGGGTACTTTCCCATTGTAACTGGAGGAACAGAAGAGAGGTTGGATGAAAAGGCCACCACCACAATGAATTGCTTTGGTTGTAGGAGAATGGGGAGTTCACATCTGATGGCTTCTAGTTCTTGGTGATGTATAAGGCAAGGTCATTAGTGAAGATAGGGGAAGTTTGAGGAGAAAAGGGAAAATATGAGTAAGTTACCTGAATCCTTGCAAAATTTATCCCCAGAGAGTACATTATCCCCAGTTACATCTACTAGGATGTCTTACACAGAGCAAACTCAATAAGTCTTTCTGAGTGTCTCAAGGAAATGTAGAAATCTATGACTGGGTGAAAACTTGAACAGAAATTTGCATAGCAAATGTCCAAAATGTATGATGATAAAAGGGTGTTGGTTTAAAACAGCATGAAGGACAAATAAGAGGAAGTACTTTTTATAGAAACTTAGAGGTAATAAAAAAATATATACATGGAAATTTATTTGGATGAAGTTAGACCTAAGAGAAACCAGGATATGCCTAAATTATGAAGTTGGTAACAAGTCATATAAGGTATTCCTTTCTTTTGCTTCATGTTTCCTTAGCATTTCACAGAAAACTTAAGTTCAGGTTGGGCCTAAGTTTTCTATAAGCTGGATAGTATATGGTTTAAGTCTCAGTCTGTCTGTCTCCCTTACTCCCCGCTTCCCACCTTTATCACAAAAATCACTTACTGTAACTATTATCGGCTCTGAGGAGACAGATTAAGAGCACGGAGAAAACTGAATGTTTCAATTTTCTCTTAAAAGTAATGTTTCCACACTACTATATAAATACTCCTGTTGGCGTGTGCTAGCTGAGTGATCTCTGGTAGTGGGGTGCTAACTGTTGAAGGTTAGCAGAATATATCATCCCCAAATATGCCTCTTTGGCATAAGAATTATTTTGAGTGGAAGGCAACTGAGAGGAAGCTGATACAGTAAAAGCTCCCTGCACTCCCCTTATTGCCAGTACATAAATTTTCAAAGATGTGCCTCTGACACCAGGCATTGGTTCCTACCAATGCCTGTCTACCAGGAAGAACAAAAGTTAATCACCAGGGACAACTTTAGATCCCATCTGCCTGGTGACAGCATCAGAGGAATCTACCTAATAATTTTTACTAACTAGCCTTTACCTGCTTTTAGTTTACTGTCCAGTATGCCTCCATTATCACCCCACTCCTACACCTCTCCAGTTTCTCATGGAAGCTGTTGGAGTTGTTCTGAACCAGGGTATCCCAAATCTTTCCTGAAACAGTGAAAATAAGCATCGGAAGAGGTGAATTGTGGACAGGCGGTTGGAGTGCTGAACAGCTATGCAGTCAGTGTACACTCAATTTCATTTTTTTTTTTTTTTTTTTTTGCTTTTTGGTATGTGGGTAGCTCCCTGACTGGGAATTGAACCCAGGCCGCAGCACTGACAGCGCCAGCGCTGAAGCCTTAAGCCACTACACCATCAGGGAACTCCCTCAATTTCATTTTGAAGAATGCAGTTTGTAGTAGCAAAACTTGAGGCAGAAAAAGGCAACGTTACACATAATCCTGTTCTCTGACTTATATGATGATCAATTTTATATCCAACCTTGTGTAACCTCAAAAGTCAGAGCTGTGGGGAGTCTGGAATAATTCCAGTTCTCCCAGTCCAGAGAACCAGGGAGATCTGGACGCCCGGAAAAGATGCAGTTACCCAGAAAACGAGGAGGCTATTATTGCCTCCTGACGGCAGGGGGCACTGTAGAAGCAGAGTCCACGCGCAGGAAAGGCAGCGTTCCCAGGATGCCCTGGGTGTCTCCAGGCCAACGGCTGGAGCAAGGCGGGGCTGACCGCCGTTGGCCCAGCCGCGGGAGCTGCCAGCGTCTACCCAAGGCACCGCCCTGGGTAGACTTCGTAGGTGACGTCATCAGTTGTGAGTGGTGACACGTAGGTCGGGCAGACAGAGCGGACTGCGATCGCAGGAGGACAAAGCCTACTCGGGCTGTTGGGCCCGGAGAGGCGCCGTTCGGGCTGCTAGGACTGCCTGAAATCTGCAGCCCTGGCCCAGCTGTTACCGGAGCTCGCCACTGGGGTCTGCGGTGGGGAGTGCTGAGAAATAAAGTTCTATGGAGCAGAGATTTTGCTTTTTTATCTTTGTTATCCATTCGCTGTATATCCTCCAGAGGGTGCTCTACGAACACGTGTTGAATCAATGAATTAATAAGGAAGTCCTACACAGAGCCGCAGCTTTTACAAGCCAGCGCCGTGCTTTCCGAGTGATCCTGTTCCCCTGCAACTCAGCGTGGCGTGTTGGGAATACTGTTGGTGAGTTCCAGAATGAAAGAAAGAAGGAAAAGGAAGTGATGGCTGTCCGGGTCTGAGACGTCGGGGCGGGGCCGGGGAGACCTGTTAATAGTACAATACTAAATTGCAGTGATGGGGACTGTCATTTAACAAGAATTCTTTAGGAAATGATGATAAAAATGGCAACTCTTACTTTAGTTTCAAGTCTTTCAAAGACGCCCAGGGGCGATAGGAATTCAGTTTACTGATACTTAGCCTAAATAGGGAATTTTTTTCTTTAATAATTATTATTAATTACAGTATTACTTCTCTTGATTGTGGCTACCTAACCAAGCTTCTGTTTCACACGTTTGGATTACCAGGAAGCTGTGGGGCATTTTCCTTACTCCCCCTTGTCACCTTCTTCTAGGGAAAGTGATGTTTTGACTTTGCAGTACAAAAGGTTTTGAAGATAATTGGTGACCTATCATTTGTTTCCAACATTTCTAATGTGTTCTTGGAGCAAATAGTCAGTTGTCAGTTTAAATTTCATTTTATTGGAGTGAAACAATGCCAATTGTAGAAGACTGAAGATGTAACTTTCTGTATTTCTTATAAACATATGAATATTTTTTCAATATCTCACGGAAAATGCTGAAGACTGTTCTGTGCAGACTTTGTCACACAGTACTATAACACGCTTAAACAACTATGTCCTATGGTCTGTGCTCAAAATGTTTATTTAATTGAATCGAACTATTCGTTTCTGGTTGTGTTTCTCCAGTTAGAAATCAGTCTTTGTAGCAGTTCCCATGACTGACATCTTTATGAGTTTTCCCTCTACCATTCCTGTAAAATAAGGGTCCGTGTATTCATTGTTTCACTTCTGCCAAGGTATGGTGTCCTTTGTTTGCAGCATGTCTTAACTTTTGGAAAGAGGACCAGCAAAATCATCACAAGCTCTTCCTGGTATTATAATGTCACCAAAGACTTGCCTGTTTTACATACTGAAAAGTCTGGCTTCTCAAGATCCATGTCAGAACTCCGTATCTGATATGAACAAAAGTTAGAAGGCTTTTTAACCATTACTGAGGAGACAAGCGTGAGGCCATCCTGAGAGAAGAGGAAATGAGTTTGTGGGTCCAGGTTGAGTGCCTTTTATGATGTGGCTATCTGTTTCTGAGCACAGGAGTTGGAGAATCTGAATGAGAATCAGGAGGAACTGTATATGCCTCTGATGAGGAATATATATGAGACTGATCTCTCTATGCATGACGTAAGACACGAAATCAAAGACTACACAAATCTCTGCAGGTCCACAAATCTCTGCAGGTCATCTATGCTTTCTGTTTGCTACCTTGACCAGCCTTTAATGAAACGGCAAACTCCTTTATCAGTAGCATCTCCCGATCTACTCACCCAATGACTTTTAAAGTCATATATATTTATTTTAAAGTCACCTTTGCAGTGGAAGATACAGCAGTGATTGAGTGAGTCATTCACATAGTGGTGAAAAGAGTGTAACTGTCTAGAAAATTATCCCCTTCCACCATCCTCTTAAGAGTTTTCATGCAGGGAGAAAACTATTTGTAATTTTACTATTTGAAAATCATGTCAAAATTTCCTTACTCTCGGAGAATGACTTACTTGTGAGATATTAGCAAGGAAGGATATACCCCCAAGAACTGCTGACCCAACAGGGAAGAACTTAGAGCTAGGGAAACCTTGTTCTGTTAACATTATTTGAAATGTGCCTGAACTTATACTACCCCTGGACTCTTCAGTTATGTGAACCAGTAAAATTTCCTTATTGTTTAAAATGTGTTGGACTTGAGTTTTCTCTTAGAAAGTAAAGAGTCCTAAAAGACATGGAAATTATTAACAGAATGGATGTTTGTAAATAAATAGTTCATAAAATATGGAGTTGGCTACATAGAAAAAGGAGGATGGAGGGAAGTAATTACTGTCTGGGTCTGAGAAGTTGGCAGTCTTCTTCAGGTAAACTGTCCCCTGTTGTACCTTGGGACTCAGATATGAACATATTAATATGAAGCATTGGGGACTTGGTAGGTAGAAAAAAAATCAGCTATTGCAGCTTGTTTGCTTCAGCCCTCAGTAAGTTTCTAGAAAAGGGACAGGCTTAGCCTGTCAGAACATTGATACTTTTCAAGATTACAGGACAGTTATATTGTAGAATGTCCTCCAATTTGGGTGCTTTGGATGTGTCTTCATGATTAGATTCAGGTTATTTATCTTCAGGGGGATAGCCAAGAAGGGATGTTGTGTTCTCATTGCATCTTACTGGGTAGCACATGATTTCAATTAGTTTCATTACTGATGATGTTCACACTGATCACCTAATTAATGTAGTGTCTGCCAAACTTCTCTACTATGAAGTTGCTTTTTTTTCTTCTTTGTAATTAATAAAGTGTTTTGTGATTTTGTGGGGAGGTATTTTGAAATGTAAATGTCCCATTTCTCATCATATTTTCTATTTATTTAACTAATAAATATTTTATATCTGTATGGATGCATAGTTTCCTGTTTTATTGTTATGTTATTCAATAAGTTATAATCCTTTTCTATCAATATTTATTTTCATGCTCTAATTGTCCAAAATTTGGACAGTGGGAGCCTTCTGTGTCCTTTTGGCACGTTCCCATCATTCTAGAGTAACTTCCTTGCTTTCTCTGGCTAATCCTCTATTTCTCCTGTCCCAGTGCTAGAGTCAGCCATTTCTCCAAGGAGCACTGGTTCCTTTTAACAGAAAATGGGTAAGAAGCCAAGATCTGGCACTGGGTATGCTTGTTGATATTTGAGTGTTACTACTCCCAAGTGCCCTCAGTGAACAGAGCTAGGACATTCATATATATAACACACAAATATGTTTATATTTACATTTATTTCCATTTTAAGAACTAGAAAAAAAGAGGTAAATGAGCAGAAGAAAGTAAATAAGCATAAGTACTGAAATCAATTTAAAAGAAAACAGAAAAACAGTAAGAAGATTAATGAAACCAAATGCTTATTCTTTGAAAAGACCTCCAAATTTATACACATCTGGCCAACCTAAACATAAAGAAAAGACAAAAATTACCAATATCATTAATATGAGAGGTGACTGCAGATTTCATAATTAAAGTGTAAGAAGAGAATATTACGAACAACTATTTGCCAATAAATTTGACAATTTATGTGAAATAGGCAAAATCTCACTACCAAAGCTCACTCAAGAAATAGATAACTTATATAGGCCTATGTTTATTAAAGATATTGAATTTATAGTTTTCCCACAAAGAAAATTTCACTAGAGAATTCTAAATATTTTTTTAAAAAATCAATCCTACACAAACTCTTCTAGAAAATTGACCAAGAAAGAATATTTTTCAACTCATTCTATGAGGCCAGCATAATTGTGCTACTGAAACCAGACAAAATATAACAAGAAAATTAAAGACCAATATCCTGTATAAAGTCTTACTAAAATGTTATCCAACAATATATAAAAATTATAGTACATCATGATCAAGTACAGCTTGTCTCAGGAATGAAAATTTGGTTTATCTTTTGAAAATCAATCAATGTAATCATTTATATGAGTGGATTAAAAAAGAACAACCATATGCTCCATTCCTGATTTTTTAAATTCTCAGAAAATTAAGAATTAGAAGAGACCCTCCTCAACTTGATAGAAAGAATTTACTAAAAACCTATACCTAATATATATAATGGGAATGACTGAATTCTTTCCATCAGATTAGGAACAAGGCAAGTATATCCACTCTTACTACTTCTCAAAATTGTGCAGGAGGTTCTGACCTTGAAATAAGGAAAACAAAAGAAAGGCAAGGCATCAATAATGAAAAAGAAGTAAAGTGCTTTTATTTACATGTGACATGACTTATGTAGAAGGTCCAGTGGAATCTCCAACAAAGCTACCAAAACAATTGTGAGCTTAGCATGGTTGCAGGACACAAGATCAATATACAAAAACCAACTACCAAATATTTGCAATGAACAACTGGATTTTGAAATTCTAAAAATACATTTTAAAATGGCATAAAATATTACAAAATACATGCAAGATTGCACACTGGAAACTACTTGGTACATAGTAGGTACTCAATAAATATTAAATGGGAAAATAAAGTGGCTGGGTCTAAACTCAAGGCTATGCAGTCTGACTTCTACACCACAACAAATACTTTTTTTGTTTCTAATATGAAAGTATTCTGTCTCTGATTTAAGTTTTACTGTTTAATTTCCACAAATACCAACAGTATTAGTCTTTTAACAATAAGTACCAAATGCCTGGAACCTTCTGGCATTGGATAACAATGAAACTTGAATACCAAAAGAATAATCTCAGTTGAATCTTAAAACATCTTCTTCAGAATTTCTTCACTTTAAAAATAAGAAATGGTCGCCAAGACCATTGACTTAACAAAGAAATTACTATGCCAATAACCTATTTTTTGCAAACTTGGAAAGAATGTCTCATCACGACCACTGCAAAAATGTCAGTTTGACCTTACTTTCAATGGTTGGCCACACCTACCATATGTGTGAACATTTCCCTATTTAGCATCACATCAAAGGCAGTAAGTAACAGTTATTAGGAGATGCAATAAGAGTTGCAGCAGCTGAAATACCATTACATTCTAAACTATAACGATAGAATCTGAACATGATGTCTTAGTTATACATAAAATGAAGTTAAAGAATATGGTGGGCATTCTTAAGCAGCTGCCAGAGCATCTAAAGAAATTCTGAATGTGGGCCTGGGATCTAATTTCAGTCTCTAATCTTCATGACTCAAGGTGGACCCGTCAAGGGAGAGCTAAATTCTCTCAGAAGACAATGTAACTAGTAGAGGAAAATTACTATGATGTGATATTAAGTTAAAAATGTAGGATAGGAAATGATATGCAGATTGTATCTCTGGCTACAATAATGTTTGCCCAAAGAGGCAGAGATTTCTGAAAATGAATTTCTTTATTTCTGAAAGCTTCAGATTTTCCCTTTTTCTACTGAAAGGGAACTCTATCAGAGCCATAGAATGGTAGTCAGGACCATCACTGAATTCTCCAGCACATACAAGAAATTGTTTCATCCCACGTGCTTTAATTTTAGGTTAGACAGATCATAAGCCTCATACACTAGATGCCTTGGTCTGTTTAGTTTTCTGACCATTTATTGGCTTGATGGCTGACACAAATGCCAGGACTGGCACATTGCTGCAGATCTTCCTGGAGACTATTCAGATAGGGAGGATTATTTCCCCATAGGCCACTTCTCTTAAGAGGGTTGTGTGGCAGAAGAGAGAAGCACATGTTCAAACTGACCTGTAAACATAACCTAATCATGTTAAATGGCAGCTCTGGGGACAAGCCAGGGGCCAGTTCCATGATTTAACAGTCAGCCTCTCTATACTCACAACCAATTATGGAGCTCCTGGAGATGGTCTTCATTCTGACCATCCACACAGTGGTCTCCCAGCCTACTTGTACCCACAACCAAATCAGATGAGATTTAGGGATAAAAAAGGAACAATGAGCTTTCCAATGTTTTGCTCTTGAATGAAGGTCTTTTGCTATACTCTAATGCTTTTTAAACAACCATAAGTACTTTAATTTCACAAGTAATACCCGCCCCCCCGACACACACACTTACACACTTTCTGGACAGCCCTTTTTGTGTGTGTGTGTGTGTGTGTGTGTGTGTGTGTATACACACATATATATTTGGACAATTTCACAAACTCATCCTAGAAAAAGTGCTACACATGGTCCCCTTTGAAATACTCCCCTTGCAAAGCTATCCACTGACGCCAGTGCCTAGTCCACCATTCAAAGCAATTTTGGAACTCTTTTCTGGAATGGCCATCAGAGCTGTTGCCAAAACCTGACAATTAAATTTACATACTTGCCACTGTGTGCTTATGTTGATAGCATTGTACGAACAACTTAGTGAGGTGTTATAACCACTCTCGCTCTCTCTGAGTTAGGTTTCCTCCTATACCTTGCATTTAGAGAGGTTTCCTTCCATACCTTGTATCAACACAGGGTCTTAGTGAAATTGATTGTATCTGTCTCACATCTGGGCGAATGGTGCTCTCATTCCTCTCAGTTAAGCAAGGATTCATAGGAAACTACCACAAAAGATGAAAATTTTGGGCTGGCCTCTATCTTTTTAAAGAATTCTTTAAAATGATATAGAACTGTTTGATATTCTACATTCATAGCATTCTAATAAATCACTTAGTGTATTCTCTGGTGTTAAGTTAGCTGCACAATGTCTTCATGCCCTACAAAAATGAAAGGGAAACCATCGGATTCACAGGAGCTCAATAAAAATACGTTAAATTAAAATTTTCTAATTGCTAAAGTCTGTGAGTAGCTGGCTTTCTTTGTTCCTTACTTAATCTTTTTGCTGCAATGTTCAGATATAGCCAAATGAATATTTTCATCTGACTGTGGTGTTCGAGTTTTCCCAAGAGCTCAAAAAAAACTTTTCTCCATTTACAAGATTAGATTTTAAAATGTTTTTCTGTGGCTTGCACTATCAACAACAAAGATGTTTTGTATGCCATACTGTGTAACATTTTGCAATAAATTTTTTATGTCATTAATGCCATTACATTCTAATTTATCTATGCTTAAATCTGATGCTACTTTGTATGTTTTGAGTATTTTTTGCTAAAATTCAATATAATGGTAAAACTGCTACCGTATAACAAAAATTTAAAGTAAAAATAATATCATTTATATATAAAGCAGCTCAAAATGTTATTATTCAATGCATAAAATAGTCAAAAAATCAACTTTTTTGTGTGGCTTTTTGACACAATTTGGGAAAAAACCGAAGTCAATTAACAGTGAAAGCGTTAATAATCTGTGTACACAATGTACCCTTGTTTTATTTTTATGCCCTATTTGTCTTTAACTGCAGGCATACTACTCCCCAGGCGTTAAAGAAATCTCTGACTTTAACACATACCACAGGCTTGACATACAACAATCATTATCTTAGGCTAGTTTTTTTCTGTCAAAAGGGAAAACCTGAAGGTTGTGTTTAGACTTATGGAAACCACTGGATTGCCTATCTGGTATTTCACTTTCGCAGAAAATCACAAGAGAAATAATAACGTGAGTCCAAGTTTAGATAGGCATTTGATGACCTATTTATAAACGAAACCGCGGAGAGAAGCTTCCCTAAATCCTAGTTGTGGATTCCCCTCACTGCATGTTCATCCCGTCCCCAAGCCCAATACGTGTTTTAACCCAGGTAAGAAATGCAAACTTTATTTGCTCAAGGAGAAAAAGGAACCAAGAAGCCCGCGAACATGAGGCCGACTTGGGGGTCAGATTCTCTCTCTTCTTCCCTTCAATAAACTAGTTCGGGCCCGTTCTCGGTTTGGTCCCGAGCCTCAGGGACACCACCAGGTTGCGCGAACAGGTCCTATCTTCACTACACCGGAAGTACACGTGTTCGTCCTATCATGCTTCGCCGCGCCCTGCTTTCTCCAGGTCCCACCCTACTTCGTCATCGGCCAATCGCACCTCGAGGAGT
>PVJL010013417.1:0-32454 GCA_004026885.1 Lyroderma lyra
TGTGTGTGTGAGTCTGTGTGTGTGCATGTGCGTGTGCGTGTGTGTGCGCGCGTATGTGTCTGTGTGAGTCTGTGTGTGTGTCAATCTCTGTGTGTGCGTGTGTGTGTAAATAGAAAAAATCCTGGAAGGACCCAGGTACGCTGTGGGAGTGAAGATGTGTGTGAGTGTGTGTTGGGGAGGAGTTTGGGGGGTGATTTCTTATCTCAATTACTTATATAGTGTTCGAAAAAAATTAACCTTTAAGCCTGAGAGTTCTAGTCCTTTCATAAAGAACAAAAGAGACCGACCGGCTCTCCTCCCTGTCCAGCAGGGCGTGGTAGGACGCCACGGCCCTCTGCAGCCTGCACTTGTGCGCCCGCAGATGCTCGCGCGCCTGCTGCTGCTGCTCCGCCTCCGCGCGCAGCTCCCTGAGCTCCGCCTCCAGCCTGCTGACCACCGCGCCCAGGTTCTGCAGCTCGACGTCATGCCAGTGCTTGGCGTCGTGCAAGGTGTTCTCCAGGCCTCGTTTCTACAAAAGAGGGAACGCGGTCCAAACCCGAGACCGGCAGACAGGGCCCCGAGGAGAGAGGTGTGCACAGCCGAGGGCGGGGCTGGCAATGGCTGGTCTGTCCCTCTCTTCAAGAACAATGACCTTGCCAGGCTTTTGTGGCTCCGTGGGGGGGAGTAATGAATCCTCCCCGGGAGGCCCGACTCTTATTTAGCTTAATTCACCGATCCTTCTGATGCGGGGTGGAGGGGGCATGGATATGGGTGCGGGGGTGTGAGTGTTGGCCGGGCAGGGAGGGAAGAGAAGAGGGGAGGTGGGGGGAGAGGGATGAGATATGAGTACAGTGAGAGATGGGAGAGATGAGTGAGAAAATGAGGGGAGGGAGTTCCCTGATGGTGTAGTGGCTTAAGGCTTTGGCGCTGGCGCTGTCAGCGCTGTGGCCTGGGTTCGATTCCCAGTCAGGGAGCTACCCACATACCAAAAAGCAAAAAAAAAAAAAAAAAAAAAAAATGAGGGGAAAAATGAGAGAATGAGAGGAAGAGGGAGAGGGAGGGAGGGAGAGGGAGGGAGGGAGGGAGGGAGGGAGAATGAATGAGTCTTGTGACAGGCAGTTTGTTTCTTGAAAGAAATCTTGCTTTCTAAAGCACCTCTTGGCCTATTGCTCATCATTTCTCTCCCCCTGGGGGGCTCGTTTTCCCTCCATTGCTGAAACCCATCCATCATTCAGCTAAAACGCTGTCTGCCCCAGCACTCCTTCCCAGGTTGCCATGGTTAGAATGAATGTCTCTGGCCTTCATACACTCAGCAGCTTTTCCTTTAGTGTGTTAGTAGTACATTCTGGCTAATTCCTCTTCTCTGGCTTCCCCATTCACTGTGGGTTCCCCACTACCCCATCCTGAGCCTGTTTCTCTCTGACCTGTGCCTCCTGGGCCTGTTAGTTACACTCAACCACGTGCATTTTTATCTATGTCTCTGCTGATGACTCCTGCATTGATGCGTCCAGCACAGACCTCTCCCCCAAGCACAGACCCACTACTGAACTTCTTATGAGAAATATGTACAGTCCAGGGCACCTCAAGTCAAGGCTTCTGAGATGGAGCCATCGCTTCCCTTAGACCTGTCGTACTCCTGTTCTGTGAACTCACATGAACCAGAAACTGGGGAAGGACATGTCCCTGGTCTTCTTGCTTCCTTCCCAAATTCAGTGATCACTGAATACTGCCTCTTGTCTATTCTGAAAAAATGTCACATTTATGCCCTCTCTTCTCCAGCCACCAATGCCCAGGGACAATGCTTATCACCTCTCAGCTGGGTAACCTGAGCAGCCTCTTAGCTTGTCTCCTGCCTCTAGTTCCTTCTTGTCTTGCATTCCCCGTAAAGCAGCCATGGTCCTCGATGTCTAACGTCCAAATCTGGGCCTGTAGCTCCTCTGCTTTCATCCCATCTCCAGCTCCCTAGGGCCCCTAACATGGCATACAGTTACCCAGCATCTTTCCATCTTCACCCTTGGCCCCATCCTGCCGCCACCCCCACAGACAACACATCTAGGCTGAGTAAATTGGGTTCTGGCTGTTTCCTGCACCTACACCATTCTCCATTCCTTCTAGTATCCTCACCTGGCTCACTCCTACTCATCCCCAAGTCCAAGCTCAGGGGTCACTCCCCCACCACCCTAGAAAGCCTTCTTGGACACTTCTCTTGCCCCTACCACCAACAGGCTGGGTTAGGAGCTCCTCCTCTGGGTTTCCATGGCTGCCCAAGCATATGCATGCCCTTGAACTTAGTGAGCTGAGCTTCTTAGGGACATTTCTCCTACACCAGATGGTGAGCTCTTTGAGAGCAGGAACCAAGCCTCTGTAACCCCAGTGACAAGACAGGGCCTGGCACAGAGTGGGTGCTTGTGTGAGTCCGTTCTTCAGGATGACAGCACTAGTATTACAGTCATACTTATTGCCCTACCTTTTTATCTCCTCATTAACTAGAAACTTCCTTCTCATCTTTCCATATCCCTGTGAACTGTAGGACTGTCCAATAAACATCTTCAGAAAACTGAGTGCATCTAACATTTAACAGGTATAATTATGGTGCTCCTATAATTTAGCATCTGGCTCTTTATATAATGAGTAAGACACACATAAATATTTTTCTAAATTGGATTAAGTCAAATCCTGATAAAACACTTTTCTGTACCCTGCCCCCCCAGGAGGAGAGTTTCCACACTCTTTTGACGACTGTGGCTGAAATGGAAGCGTCTTGGTTATGACGCCATCTTGAATCATGGCTGTTGTTAAGCAGGAGTCACCACATTATCTTATTTAAATCTTCTTAAATCCATAGAATATGAGGATGTGGAGTCAGCTTTCCATCCTAGGTACATTTACAGGTGGCAAACTGTGACCGGTAGAAAATAAGTCTAGATTGGTATCTGTCTAAGGTTATTATTTTGCTGGTGAGGCCTGAAATTCCCTCTATGGTAGTGAGGATGCAGAAATGGCCACCTGGACTTTGAACATGGTTGTGCCAACCTCCCTGGGTTTTCTCCCCTTGTTTATCAGGAAACTGCTTGGCTTGTGAGTGTGCTTGTTGACATTGGACCTGTAACACCTGTGATGTGGAAAAGCATTTCATGGAATCACAGGTCACCTGTTTATAGTTTTTGCTCCATGTTCATAGGTGACTCCTCCATGGGGCCTGGGGTTTTCTCTGATGACTTAGGACCCACTGCCCACGGTGGGTTCATGGGAACCCCCATCAAAGGTCCTATGCCTCTTCCTCAGAGTTCAAGCCCAGCGTCTCCACCTGGCTTTATCTAATTCATCATCCCAATGACTGTCTGAGGTAAATTCTATTATGGTCCAGTGGTAGATCACATTTCTAAAGACAGCTGCAACACTTATCTCCATCTCACAGGCTCGTTTTCTATGTGACCTGCCACAGCGCCACCAAGAAGTGCAGCCTATTTCCCTTCCTGTTGATTCCGGACTGGTCTGTGACTGCTTTGACCAATAGCTTGCTGCCTAAGTGATGTTCAGGGACTTTCAAAGCCCACTGCTCAGGGGCCTGGTGGCTTCTGTGCTCACACTTTGAGGGAAGCCAGGCTCCATGTCACAAGTCCAGCTATGTAAGGATCTCATGACAAGAGGAAGGCAAAGTTAGCTACATGGAGAGGCCACGTGAAGAGAGAAGAGGATGCACAGCGGGGGCACCGGTCACGTGGGCCAAAGAGGCCATTCTCGGTGCTCCAGCCCCAGCAGAGCCACAGGGAGCAGAGAGGCGCTGTCTCCGCTCGCTCTGCCTGAATTGCCCAATGAGCACACAGGTGATTTACTCTTGTCTTCAGCCAGTAACAGAACAGGTAGCTATGATAACCAAAATAGATCCTCACTTCGTAAGTGAGAAACCTGGATCTTAGAGAGGTCCCACAGCTGGTGAGCAGCGGAGCCGGGATTGAACTCCAGAGTTTGAGCGCCAACCCCCAATTCCAGGGCGTGGCTCCTCCACTAATTACTTGTGTTAATGGGCAAATCCCTGAGCCACGATTTTCTCTTCTGCAAAATGGGGTGGCAGTGACAGTTCAGCCCACGTCTCAATACTTCCCTGAAGATCCGATGAGAGAATGCATATGAACGTGCTCTTATTACTGTTGGTATCACTTTGAAGAAATTATGTTTTGGGCACTGTCCCAAGTGCTTTGGGGACATAAAGCTAATTAGACACGGTCTCTGCCCTGAAGGCGTTAATGTGACTTGGGGGGATGTGCCGACATAACCACGTGAACCGCAGGGTTCTGCGTGTGGTGGGTGGCGGTGGGAGGGATCCCGCCCACTGTGGGAGGCAGGGTCTTCCGCCTCACCTGTGCCAAGGGTCTGAGGACAGGAGCAGGTGGGGGTGGGCACACTTGAGGGGAGGGGTCTCCTTCTCACCCTTGCACATTGTGAACCCCGATGACTCCAGTTCGATAGTTGAGAATTACAGTTGCTGCAAGAGATGCCAGGGCTCTTCCTGGCCCACTCACCAGGGCCCGCAGTGATTCCGTCTCAGCCTGGAGACTCTGGATTTGGCCTGAAGCATTGTGCAACTCCACCCTGAGGGCAGCAGCCCGCTTCTCTTCCTGGGTCTGGGCCAGGCGGGCCTCCTCCGCCTGCTGCTGTGGAAAGTGGGGTCTTGGGTGAGCAGGGTGAGTGGAGCCCCTGAACCCCTCCTTCCCTCTCATCCTCTCTAATGATCGCTCCAGGAAATCCAACTCAGAGGAAGCAGCTGTTCGATTTAAAACCCCCTTTTTTTCTATAGTCACCAGCACCAGCTCTTGTACACACATTTGTTTAGTTTCAACATATAATGCATACAAATAGAATAAAATTAAAAAGGTTTTCTAAAGAATATATGGCAGATAGTATACGAGGGCTGGCTGGGAAAAAAATCCAGCCACAAATGACTCTATTTTTCATATTACATGGCTGGATACTTTTCAGACAGCCCTTGTATATAGCCTTTGTCTTCCTGTGCTTAATTACCCAGGTCTCTCATGTCCAGTTTCTTACACCTCCTATCAGAAATATTTCATATATTTATAAATAAATATGTATGATCATCCCCCCTTGTTTTGGCACTTAATATGTCTTAGAAATGCTTCTTTGAAGCTCTTAAGCCATTTTCCTGCTTGAGCCCGCTCCTACTTCTTTGGAGTGTAATTTCTCTTCAATAAACTATCTCTTTGTTTCAAAAAAAAAAAGAAAAAAGAAATGCTTCTATGGGTATATGAGATATATAGATCAATTACATTTTTAATGGCTGCATATTATTGCTTGTTTGAAAGTACCGTAATTATTTAGAAGTCCCTCACTGATGGACACTTAGGTTGCTTCCAGTTACAAACAACTGTGCAAAAAATAGCCTACATCCCTCATTTTCTGTACATGGGAGTATCTCTAGTGGGGTAAATTACTGTAGTGGAACTGCGGAGTCAAAAGGGCAGGCATTTGTAATTTAGATGACTGTCGCCAAATTGCCCTTCAGAGACGTGGTAACCACTCCCAGCACGATGAGACAATTGCCCTACACTTTTCTCAAATAAGGAATTAGCCAACTTGATCTGATGGTTCCTGTTTCCCGGTAAGAACCCTTCTGGCCACAATTGTAACTCTCAGGAAGAAGGTCTGTGTTTTGAACCTTCTTGAGCAAGGTGGATGTATTCTGATTCCTCTCCACACACTCAGGAAACAGGTCATCGTTAGTCCTCTCTTTGGTGAGGAAAAGGGAAAAAATGAGAGATCACTCTCATTTATCTCAAATGCAATGGATATCTCCAAGCCAGTGCTGTGGGAGGGAAATACTGCTTTGTCTCCTAGGTTACTGGCTTTCTGGATTGGCCATTTTTATACATATGAATACTTATTTATAGAATTATGCAAAAATAGTCCAATAATTGGCTGGCTAAGAAACCCGAAGTCAAAAGGCTCAGATCTCAGTAATAGTTCTTCCAGTTCCTGCTATTTGAGGGCTGTGAAGGGCTTGACAGAAATGCCCCTTAATGGCCTGGGATCAGCTAAGGGAGAACAGAAGCCATGGGCCCAGCTGTGACTGGTTGGCCCATGGCTGTGTGTCCCTGGGCCATGATTCAGCCTCCCTGAGTCCCAGTCCCTGCCCATAGAAGTCAGATGACAGTGAGTGGAGAATGATAATCATATGATGACTCCCTCCTGGGTCCTCTATGAGGCATCCACCAGATTATGCATGTAGAAGCTTTTAGAACCTTACAAGCATGAAGATATTGGCTGTATAGATTTTCTATATGTGAAAAGTAATATTAGCCAATAAATGTTAGCCACTATGACTTGAATACAACTAATGATAACTAATATGTGTTAAGCACTTACTCTGTGCCAAGCACTCTGTTAATAGCTTTAAGTCCGTGATCTCATTTAATCTTTACAACCCAATGAAGCAAGCGTCATTATTATTCTCATTTTAATAAGGAAACTGAGGCATTGGTTACTCAAGATCGTGTGGCCTAAGAGTAAGTATTTCATCATGAGATTTGTTATTTCTGGCGCTGGAACCCAAGTGCAGCAGCGGACTCCCGAGCTGGGCTCTTGACCAGAACTTAACGCTGCCACTTCCACCAATGCAGCAACTTAAGACCCTGAAATTGGAGTTGTCCTCTGCAAAGTGAAGGTGGGTCACTCTAAAATACCCTCTTTGTCAGGTCCTCCTGTGCTCAGTAGCCTCATTTACTTTGGTGGGGGTATGAGGAGGAGGATGCAATGGTGGGTGATCCCCTCCGATATTGGCTGTTGAGCAGTTGTGGGTTTGAAGACACAATACAGAAGATGAGGATCTGGGAGTGCCCTCCACAGTGTATATGGTTGTGTTGGGTAGAGTAACGGACAGGCAAAGGACAGGCAGGACCTGCTTCAGTGAGAACAACTACTCTGACCAGCCTAGCCCCAACTCTGCTCCCCTATCCCATCAGCTAGAATACACTGCTATAGTGTACAGCAACAGGAACCAAATACTGGCCTACCCGTCTCCTATAATAACCCTTCCTCATTGGCTAAAAATATCTTTTGAAAGCTAGTTGATCAAAATGGATTAAAGACCTTCATATCAGACCTGCAACAATAAACTGTAAGAAAACATTGGTACTAAACTTATAGAGCTAGGACTCAAGAAAGATTTCATGAACCTGACCTCAAAGGCAAGGGAAGTAAAAGCAAAAATAAATGAATGGGACTATATCAAACTAAAAAGCTTCTGCACAGCAAAAGAAACCATCAACAAGGCAAAGAGACAGCCAACTGAGTGGGAGAAAGTATTTCAAATAACGCATCAGATAAGGGTCTAATATCTAAAATACATAAAGAACCAATACAACTTAGCAACAAAAGAACAAACAACCCAATTAAAAAGTGGGCAGAAGAACTAAACAGACACTTCTCCCACAAAAAAATGCAAATGACCAGCAGACATATGAAAAAGTGCTCATCTTCATTAGCTATCAGGGAAATGCAAACCAAAACCACAATGAGATACCACCTCACACCTGTGAGAATGGCTGTTACCAACAAGACAAGGAATAACAAGTGCTGGAGAGGATGTGGGGACAAAGGGACTCTGGTACACTGCTGGTGGGAGTGCAAACTGGTACAACCACTGTGGAAGGTGGTGTGGAGGTTCCTCAGAAAATTGGGAATGGAGCTACCATTTGACCCAGCAATCCCCCTTCTGGGGATCTACCCAAAGAACTTGAAAACCTTTGTCCGCAAAGACCTATGTACCCCAATGTTCATTGCAGCGATGTTCACAGTGGCCAAAACATGGAAACAACCAAAGTGTCCTGCGACAGGTGACTGGATAAAGAAGCTGTGGTACATACACAATGGAATATTACTCAGCTGTAAGAAAAGATGAAATATTGCCATTTGCAACAAAATGGATGGAACTGGAGATCATCATGCTTAGTGAAATAAGCCAGACAGAAAAAAACAAAGAACTGTATGACTTCACTCATATGCAGAATATAAAACTGAAAGCAACAAAGAAAAAAGAAATGAACAAACAAACAAATAATCCATGGACACAATCAATAATTTAATGTTTATTTGGGGATGAGTGGGGAGGGGAGGGGGTGAGAGAGGAGGGGGGGAAGCTAAATATAAGGTGATGGAAAGAGAAGTCACATTAGGTGGTGAACTTACTATACAACAAGTTGACAATGCACTGTAGAATTGTATGCCTGAAACCTATGTCATCCTTGCTATCAGATGTCACCCCAATAAGTCTAACAATAAAAATGAATTAAAAAAAAAAGAAAGCTAGTTGAAATTATTGTAAGCTAAGTAAAAAGATAAGTGCAAGATGGGAACCTATTTGCAATATATATTATAGAGAGGGGACTAATTTCTTGAATGTACAAAGAGCCACTACAAAGCAATAATAAAAAGTCCACACCTAATAAAAATGGGCAAAAGATATGATCTCATAGTACACCCAAAAGCAAATATGGATGAATTCAGTGCATGAAAAGATGTTCCACCTTCCTTATAACATAAGAAATGCAGAATAAAACTACCCTGAAACACCATTTTTTACCTATAATATTGGCAAAGATCACAAAGTGGGAGAACTCCCAGTACTGGTAAGAATGTGGGGAAGTAAGTACTCTCAGACCTTCTGGTGAGAACGTAAAAGGCAACAACCTTTAGAGAGGGTAATTGGGCAATATTTATCAAGATTACCAAAGCAAATAATTTTGGGCCCAGCAATTCCATGCCTATGAGTTTATCCAACAGATACATTTCTCTACTAGGAAGTGAGGAACATACCAAGTTAGTGACTAATCTTTTTAATAGCAAGAGACTAGAAACCACCTAAATAATCACCAGAAGGGCACAGGTTAAATAAATCCTGGGATATCTGTCAGCAACTTCTTTCTGTAAAGGATCAGATAGTACATATTTTAGGCTTAGCAGGCCATGTGGTGTCTGTGGCAATTATTCAGCTTGGCTGGCGTAGTGCAAATGCAGCCATAGACAACATGTAAATGACTGAGCATGGCCACGTTCCAATAAAACTTTATTTGCAAAGGCCAGGCAATGAGGCAGATGTGGCTTACAGGCCATAGTCTGTTGTACCCTGGGTGCAGCTAAAAAGCAGTATGTGCGGTATGTGCTGAATACTTTAATTTGTGTGAAGAGAGAGAGAGTGAGCAATTACATATATACATTTTGTCTTTGTACATGCAGAAAGTATCTCTGGAAGGACACATAAGAAAAGGATAAGTTTGATTGACCCCGTAGAAAAGAGCTGGGTAGCTGGGATGTGGGTTGGATGACACTTTTCACTGTATATCATTTTGTACAGTTTGAATTTTAAGCCAAATGAAGGTATTATATTATTTAAAAAGTTTGATAAAATAAAAGTAAGTTATAAAAAGAAATAAATGCAAGCTGGAGCTCTTTTGCAAAGCTCACTCTGAGATGTACTATCATGGTAGATGACTCCCCTTCAGTGCTGGCTGTAGCACCCCAGAATAAACCATGGCTTAATTCATTGAAGCGCCATCAGGGCTTATACCCAACTCATCAAAACGCAGGGGCTACAGATGTTCTCAAGGGTTCCACTTACTCTATTCTCCTTAAAAGGAACTGTCCCAGTTAGCTATCATGGCAATATCACATTAGGTTGTCTTGTAGTCTAGAACCAGTGATCTCAGTTGAGTAGCCCAAATTCACTTTAATCCAATGTCATGTATCCTAGAAAATATTGACTCTTCTTGTCAAAAGCAAACAAAGAAAAGGCGTACACATAGCAGCCTATGTAAAATGCTTGCCCAGGGCAGCATATTTGTTTGTGACTATGGATGACGTGACATGTTATCCAAGGTTTCTAGACCTATGCTATCTAATATGGCAGCCACTAGCCATGTGTAGTTTTTAAATTAAAAATTAATAAAAAATAAAATTAAAAAATTAAGTTTCTCAGTTGTAACAGGTACATTTCAAGTGTTCAATAACCACATGTGGCCAGCAGCTACCATACTGGGTTGCTGCACGGATTATAGAATGCTTCCATCATTGCAGAAATGTCTATTAGAGGGCACCGCTCAAGCCAATCTCTAATGTCTCTTCAGCTCGAAGACTATCAATAACCAGAAACGTCACAATTCAATTCAATCTACAGGGTCCAGCAGAAGTAATGCCCTTTTTACATTAGTTAAAATATTGTTATATTACAGAATTACGTGCTTATGACTTTTTAATAAAAGATTTGGTATCTATTACCCGCTTATAAGAAAAGGTGTTACTTCTGCCAGACCCTCTAGTCACTTCTCTTCATTCATAACCATCTCCACAAGCAGTCGTCCTGATTGCTAAGGCCTGATGTTTACAGCTCAGGTAAAGTTCCTGGCCACAGACCCCTTAAACTGATCCAAGGCCAGGGCTGACCTATGGTCAGAGCAGATAGCAGGGGAGCAATCTGTGTCATGGATTTCTTGGTCCCAAGAGACCATTAAAAGGGTGCTGAGCTCTCTCTCATCTGTGTGTCTCACTCCACCACACCCATTTCTGCTGCTGATCCAATTAGCCTTTGGTTATTGTCCACATCATTCAGCTACAGAGAACAGGGACAGAGATGAGGATTCTGGGAATGAGGGCGTGGAGGAGGTTAAGAAGGCAAGACAGAGCCTTCCTGGATGGGAGTTGACTGCAGGCCAGGCTTCGGGCGAGGCAGCTGCCTAGGCTAGAGAATGGACAAGGAAGAGAGGACCTGGGGTCCCCTGGAGGAGGGAGGCTGAAAGCAGCACTGCCCACCTGGCAGAGGTGGCGAGATGGCAGGAGACGGGAGGGGTGCAGTCTTGGTTCTCTGCTGCAGTACTGGGTGGCCTGGTACAGTAGGTGGGTCTGAGATGACCTCTAAGATCTCTGCCTCCAGGTGTTAAGCCCCTGATTAGGTTACATTATAGGACAAGGGCAAGGGGATTTTATGGATGTAATTAAGGTCCCATATTAGTTAATTTTTGAGTTGATCAAAAGGGAGACCGTCCTGGGTAGGGCTGACATAATGGCATGAAAGCATGAAAACGGTGGCTTTTCTGCTGGCCTTCGAGGAGCACACAGATTGTTGTGAGCTGCCTATGGAGAGGGGCAGCCTCTGGGAGCTGAGGGCCTAAGTCCTGTAACTGTAAGGAACTGAATTCTGCCCACCACCTGAATGAGCTCAGAAGATGGGCCTGCAGCCTGGTGAGGGAGACCCTGAGCATGGGACCCAGCTAAGCCTGGATTCCTGACCAGGGAAACTGTGAGATAATCAACGCATGTTGTTTTAAGTCACTAAGTTTGCAGTAACTGGTTACAAAGCAATAGAAAACGAATATACTTTGTTACCTTGAGGGGGAGGGCTTTCAATCCCTTCAGTGGGCAAACTGACGTGGGAAAGGTCAACCTTTTGAATCCTAAGCAGCTTTGTTCAGAAACTTGGGAAGCCCTTAGCTTGCAGGGTGGCCCTGTTTCCAGGAGGATCCCACACTGCAAGCAAAAGGTCAGTTGGAAGAAACATTTGATTATATTCATCACAATGGACTGATGTGACATGAAAGGCAGTAACTGCATAATATTCTTGAATGTGTCATTTTGGCTACCCAGAACATCATTTTCCGGTTAATGATCATGGACCTTGGAAATGGTAGCATCTGTGAAAGAAAAAAAATTAGTGGAAATAGCCTGGCTGCTGAGAAACTAGAAGGTCTCACCTCTCCTTTCACCCACTTCCTTCCTCTCTCCCTCCAATGACAATAGGTCCTGCTATTGAAGCTGTTGGGAGAAGTGGACCAGCAGAAAAGATGTCAAAGGTCTGATCAGCCCAGATGCCTTCCCTGGGGTGTCAGTATTATTGAATTTTAGGTCTTTAAGCAATGGCTGATGGGGTCATTTCCATGCCTCTGTAAGTTCCTCAAAAGTTTTACGGAAGAAGAGCCGTGAGAGACCTTAATCTGGTCAAGGTCAGGGTAGGTAGAACATACTTGAATTTAGGACCCTCTTTTGTGTTGGTCACTCTACAGAATGGAAACATCTGAGCCTATGAATCTAGGAAAGAGGTGAATGAGAGCAACCATGCTGTATTCCTCAAGGTGACCTTTTGAAAGTCTATTGGCTGCAGATTGAGGAATAATGGATTTCATTCTAGCCAGGAGGTCTGCAGAGTGGAATAGCATGTCATCTGAGGTTCCCCAGCATCCCCAGGTACCCTGAGTTGGATAACCATGACAGACAGAAAAGGAAAGGCCAGGCTTTAAGACCCTCCAGAAATTCTCTGGACCAACCTAATCCTCCCAAACACTGAGTCATACAAATTGAGAGCTCTAAACACTGGGCCGCGGAGATTCCTAATATCCATAACACTGTGGCTGTAGAGAACCTAACCAGAACCTCTTTATAAGCTTTTAATAATTGAAAAATAAAAAGATTTATGGAAAATAGCATGGAGGAGGTTCCTTAAAAAATTGAGAATAAAACTATCACATGATCCAGCTCTTCCACTTCTGGGTATTTATCTGAAGAATAAAAAAACCACTGCTTCAGAGAGATCCATGCACCCCTATGTTCACTGCGGCGTTTTTTACAGCAGCCAAGATACGGAAACAACCTGAGTGTCCATCGCTACATCAAAGACGACGTGGTACATACCGTATTTTGTCATGTATAATGCACACTTTTTTGCTCAAATTTGTGAGGGAAAAATAAGGATGAGCATTATACATGGATAATACCAATTCTGTATTTATATAAATACTTTTAATTCTTTTATTTATGTTTATGGGTTAAAAGTGTAACTCCAGAAATCAATAATGATATCTCTATGCAAAATAATACCCTGGAATATGGTAATCTTTTTTTATATAAAAAATTTTATACATAAAATTTCTTGTACCTTGAATCTGTTTTTGTGTGTTTTGTAATTATTTGTTACATAAAATTTCTTTTTTTTTCGGGGGGGTAGTTCCCTGGCTGGGAATGGAACTCATGCTGTGGCATTGAGAGCACTGAAGCCTAGCCACTGCACCACCAGGGAACCCCCTGTTACATAAAATTTCTTGTACCATAATATGTTAAAAAATAAATGCTAAAATTTCTTTATAATACAAAAAACAAGTACCTAAATATAAACAAATAAAAATTTAAATTAAAAAACTAAAACAAAATTTTTTTTCCTTACAAGTTTGGGCTAAAAACATGGGTGTGCATTATACCTGGCAAAATACAGTACATACAATGGAATATTACTCAGCCATAAAAAAGAATGAAATCTTGCCATTTAAGACAACATGAATGGACCTAGAGGGTATTATGCTAGGTGAGATGTCAGACTGAGAAAGACAATACCATATGATTTCACGTATACATGGAATCTAAAAAAAAAAAACCTACCCAAACAAACAAACAAACAAACAAAACGAAGCTCGTAGATACTGAGAACAGATGGTGGTTACCTGAAAGAACCACATGGGGTTGAGGGCGGAGAAATCTGAGTGAAGAGGTCAAGTGTGTGCTGATGGACAGTAACTAGACTTCGGTGGTGATCGTTTTGTAGTGTATACGAGTGCAGTGGTCGAATTACAGTACTATACGCCTGATGCTTACATGATGTTATATACTAATTTTACTGCAATAAAAAAAATTAAGATTGGCAGAGAAGAGGTAGCAGATGCTGATGACATCACCTGTATCCTTCAGGCCCTAACATGTTCATTCTCTCCAGCTTCCCTTTCAATGCCAGGTCTGCACCCGGCCTAATAGCTTTCCCTGAATCTTTGGAAGGTCCCTCTTCTAGCAGACCACAGAGGACTGATGGGAGATGCTGCTACCACCCCAGCTTTCTTTCCTTCCACTCTCCTGTATTCTGTACTGTTCCCTAGGACCCCCATGGGGTATGCTCCAACCTCTCACAGTGCTAGCTGGCTGGATAACATGCTCTTTGTTGGCTCCCTTCTCTCCTTCTCCTCTATGGTATTTTGGTGTCGTTCACCCCCCTCCAATTTCTAAATAAACCACCTCCACTTCAATATTTGTCTCAGCATCAGTTTCTGGGGGAGCCTAAACAAAGATATAAATTAATCATGTCAATTAATTTTCAGCCTCCTGGAGCTCCAAGGTAATTAAATACATGCTTGTGTTCTCTCTGCAAAAGCATTTGAAAGCAGTGTGCGCTGAGCCATTTCACATTTATGCTTTGCCACCAAGAAACAGACAAGAGGTGCTCAGGATGGGTAAATGTCAGCCCCGGAGGGCATGACTGCAGCTGACAAAACTATTTGTTGGCGGACTTCTGGCTGTCAGTTCTGATCTCTGTTGATGACCAGAGGAATTCACTCATTCTGCAAATATTTTCTGAGCTCTGCCTCTCTGCAAGAGGCCCAGGCAGCACTGGCCAAACTAAAACAAGTACTGTCTGTTTTCTCTGAGATGTAGCGTTCAGATTACTCTATTAGAAAGACACTAATGAGTCTGTTCAGAATTAATGTTTGAATTACTGTTGGGCTGGTGATGATTCTCAGGAGGGTGAGGGGTGAATAATAATGACCAGATTTTCTTCTTTATCACACCATTCAGGATTGATTCCTGTTAATTACAATGTCCTTTCCCTCTTTCCCAAAGAAATAATCACCACGGTGTGGTATGTACTCCAGGAGTGTTGGGACAGAGGCAAGGCTGCAAACAGCTAGGCCACCGAGATTTCCCTTTTGGGAACAGACATGACAGCCTGATACGAAGGAAAAAGTCCCTGGACCCAGAGCCAGGAGAGCTAAATGAGGGTGCTACATCTCCACCAGCGGGATGACCTCAGGACCATTTTCTTCCCTGTAACGTGAGGGAGTGGGATTGGATAAGGTTTCTAGGGTTATTAATGATAAATATTCACGATTCTCCTAAAAAAGAAGCAATGGACCAAAAGCCCATCTGTGGTTTGGTTTCACGCTCCTCCCTGTTGTTCCCCCTTTCACTAGGCTGGGGTGGGGGTGGGGCACGTTTTGTGGAGTGATGGGGCACTACTTGCCGTAAAAAGCGTCTGTGTGACCTGGCCCAAGGAACTGAAGGTTAGAAATAAAGGAAGCTGTTGGAAGCAGCGGAGCGGGGTGGGGGGAGGGGAATGGGGGAAGGAAAGATGCTTCCTGGACCAGAGAACACCGGGGGCTCCTGAATGGGTGAAGACCCTGCTGGGAAGCTGCCTGTAGATACTTGGGGGGCAGGAGAATGAGTGGGGGCTGAGAGAAGAAAGAAGAAAGAAGAAAAAAGAAAAAAGGCCCCCTGGTTTTCTTTTGGTAGGTTTTATGTACTCTCCTGGTTCTCTACCCCGTTGTGTAGTAGACTCTCCCAGCGATCGTAGAAAACCACAGACTCCCTCTCCTTCTGATGTGATAGTCTGGGGTGGGGCCTGGGCCTGGGCATTTTTGAAAATGCTCTGAAGTAAGTCTGCTGGGCAGCCCGGATGGAGACGCACTCAGCGGTGACCAGGGACCCAAGAGCGGCCCTCTTGCCTTGTCTCAGGCAGCCACCCCGTTTTTCACAGGCTTTGCTTCCTCTTCCACTCTTTGCGTCCCTCTGCCTCAAAATTCCAGTCATACGCGGGCGGGGGTTGGAGAACACAGCCTACGCATTCTATTTCTGTTTAATTCCTGTATTGTGTATGCAGTTCAATAAAAGTTCTCTTCCTCCATGGCTAGAACTCATACTACTTAAGAAAAATGGGGAGCTCCCTGGTGGTGTAGTGGCTAAGGCTTCGGCGCTCTCAATGCTGCGGCCTGGGTTCGATTCCCAGCCAGGGAGCCACCCACATATAAAACAAACAAACAAATGTAAGAAATAACTCAAAAACAAGACAGAAGAAAGATTTCCAAGGGTCAAATATGGGTCCGTCACTCAAAGACAGCCACTGCTAACACCACGAACATTTTAGTGTTTTCTTTCTCATCTTTTCTTGATGCCTAAGTTCTTCCTTTGAACCCTTTACCGGACCGTCCACTGCAGGGGTAGGCACACGGCAGCCCGCAGGCCACATCCAGCCCGCCTCCTGTTTCTGTAAAGACCGTTGTGTTGGCACACAGCCCTGCCCATTGGTTACCAGTCATCTATGGCAGCTTTCACACGACCCTGGCAGAGCTGAGTATTGCAACAGAACCACTTGGGCCAGAAGCCTAACATTTACTATTTAGTCCTTTACAGGAAAGGTTGGTTGGCCCCGGGTATATACCACGCTAAGCCCTCTCCCCTCCACCCCCGTTGTACCTTACTGTATCGGTTCTTGTAACTGCCTGATATTTCATGGCATGGTTAGGTTGTGGCTGAGCCTTTCTCCTGTTATTCAACATTTGCGTGTGTCCCCCCCCCCCCCGCCCCCAAACTTTGTCACTCTTATAACGAATGCATCAGTGAGTATACTTAGATGTAAACTTTACTTGTATTTTCAATGGTTTCTTTAGGGTAGCATCCAGATTATTCATTCAACTGGTAGGTAGAGGCATTTTAAGACTCTTTTTTTTTTTTTAATGTGGGTGGTTCCCTGGCTGGGAATCGAACCCAGGCCGCAGCATTGACAGCACTGAAGCCTTAGCCACTGCACCACCAGGGAATTCCCATTTCAAGACTCTTGATAACATAACCATTAAATCCTTTACTCAGAGGGAGTGTACCAGTGCTCCCCAGTAATATAGGTGAGAAGCTGCTTCTCCACCTACTTGCCAGCATTATGATGATTGCCATTTTAAACATTTTCTGATTTTAGGTAAACAAAGTTATTGTTCTAATTTGCATTACGTTTCTGTCTGATGCGATCGAGACGGCTGCATGTCTTCCTTTGCACGTTTCCTGCTTTTCCTCTTTGCTTGAACTCCTTCTGCTCAGGGCAGAGTGGAGGAGGCGGGTCCTACTTCTCACCTTGATCTGGAGCAAGGCTCCTGCTTCCATCCGGTTCTTCTCGACATCTCTCTCCCAGTGACTTCTGATCGTCTCAAGGATGTCGTCCAGACCAGTGCCAATGGGAACACCCACTTGTTCGAGCTCAGACACGGCCAGCTGTTTATACAGCACTTTCACATCCTGGAAATGACATTGTACACCGCAGGTGAGTTCCACGGGAAAAAGAAAACACATGCAATTGTAGCCAGCACTTCTGTGGGCAATCCTTCTGCTTCTCATTTTGCTACTGCCAAACCTGGGGCGTCTCAGAGTCTGGCAAAGTCCCTGCTCCTCTTCCCGCATGGGCGCCATGATCTTTTCCCAGGATGCATTTCTCAGGCTGGTCTTCACAAGCCCAGGCCCACAGCAAAAATCAAAATGAATCAATAAATAACAACACCAACAGAGTAAGCGACAGTAGCAAGACGAAACCTATGAGTTTCATAAAGACAAAGTAGGCTGAAAGAGATTTAAAGATAACTCTGGAGTCTCTGAAGAGTTACAGTTGGAGAGTGGTGAAAAAGCACAGAGCTGAGAACAGGAGGCAGTGGCCTTAATTGGCCCCTTGTTAGCTTAAGGTTAGACAAAAGAAGGGCCTCTGAGACATGACCGTCGTTCAGTGGGCTTTGAAGTTTTTCAGCGGTGAGCACTTTTGATCTTGGCTCAGACACTGTGGCACGTGCGAGGGGGTTTAGAACCAGTGCAGTTCTGCAGGGAACTGGACCATATCACCGTGGAAGGTCACCTTACTCCTGGCACTCAGTGACCTCACCTGATTCCGCTGACGAGTGTGTGTGAACCATAGCCTGGATCTACCCTCAGAGTTATTTTGTTTGCCCTACACAGTGTTGAAGACAAGGATCTGAAATGGAACATGTTGAGGTGTGGGGTGCTCCCTCCAATTCCACACAGGGGCCATCACTTGCTGTTGCTCGGACCCGCTGCACAGACCAGCCTGGTCCCGAAGCCATGCAAGTTTGAGACTCCCGGGCTAACCTGAGCCACGACAAGGATTGAAAGGGTTTTCCTGGCATTTTCCCTGCATCCCTGGACAAGTGATGACGTGGAGAGGCCGAGAGGGTCTCGTGTCTTGCAGCCAACCCAGCATCTCCCCAGCCCCTGCCTACCTCTTCGTAGCTCCTTGACAGAAAGCCAAGTTCTTCTTTCAGGGTTTCTATTTGACTTTCCAGATCCATTTTTGTCAAATTAGCTTCATCAATGACTTTATATAAAGAGTCGATTTCCTCTTCCGCTGCCTTCCGAAACGGCTGCTCATTTTCATATCTGCAGATAAAGAAACTTAGTCAGCATAGGTGGGTATCCCCAAATGAAAACGAATCAGATTATACATGTTATCAAGGGGACAGTTGTGTGCTAGTCAGACAATGAATGTTAAATGCCACTGTTTCAGCAGCTTCGAGGGCACTGTTAATGCGATTACTACATGTTGATTTAGGAAAATGAAAATGATTGTAGCCAACCTTTCGTCACCTGGCTTAACAGGGCACCAGCCTCATGGAGGCCTAGAGCACAGCTCCAGGGCCGGCTCCTCCAGGGTCTGATTCCAGGTAAGGCGATCTGGCATTGTCATCATTATTCTGATTTGTCACCCTTTTCACCTGAGGATCCTTTAACAAACATTATTGAGAATCTGCCAAGTATCAGGCTTTGGGGTTGGTGATTCCACAATGAAGAACATGGTTTCTATTTCCAAACAGCCCACAGGAAATTTCAGGACTTTGCTGCCAACCTGAATGCTTCCAGAGGCCAAGTGGCCAATATGGATGAGGGCCAAGGGCCAGTCTGGGCGCCGGGGAGGTAGGGATGGAAGCACAAGTGGCAGCTCACGCTTCACTTAAAGGGATGCCACAGCTCAGCTCCTCCCCGTGACTGCTGGGGGGGAAGTGGTGCACCTGTTTTTTTAAAGAGAAAGGGGAACCCTGAATTGATTTGTGAATATCCGGAGGTTTAAGAACTTCCAGCCTATGCAATAACACACATGCATACCTGTGTGCATACATACGGACCCAAGTCTGAGCCTGCCCACTCTGAGTTCTTAGCATCGCTGGTTTGGGCCTTCTTTCTAAAAACTACCTCACCTTTGCCTGTTTCTCCCAGTGCCATTCCTTTCCTTCCATGGCCTTCCATCCAGCTGTATCAATTAACCAAATTTCAGTGTACCTTCATCTAGTCACGTAAGGGAGAAACCTCACACCCTCTTATTATAAAAAGTGTCTTAGGTTTTTAGAATTTTAAGGGACTTCAGCATTCAACTATTCAAATTCCTACCCAGTGACAGTCCCTTGACAGCATTCTTGACAGGTGATCGTGTAGCCTCTGCTTGAATACTTCCCGTGATGGGGAACTCATCATCTTTCAAGGCCACCATTCCAGCCTCTGGATAGCTCTAATTATTGCAAATTTCTTCCTTCCAGAGCCTAAGTCTCCATTCCTATAAGGGTCTCAGTTCTACCCTCTGGAATACCCAAAGTTGGTCTGATCTTCCCTTCTGGCAGTCCTAAAAATATTTAGAGACTGTCTCTTACGTCACTCTCTCATTCTGCCCTGCCTACCCCCTACCCTTCCAAACCTTTTGTTTTTTTCCCAATTTCTTCCTCTGTTCTTCATATAAATTGGTTTCCACGTCCCTCAACATTGGTGACAAGGACTATGACCTTTCCATCTTTTTATTCCCAGCTCCGGGCTTCAGATACATTTATGGAATGATTATGAAGGCTATGATTGATCTTACGTCCTTCTTAAAATGTGATACAGAGAATGGAATGCAAAACTCCAGATGTTGCCTAATCCGTCCTGTGGGACTGTCTGCTCCTTTGTTTAAGCCCTTTAGTTCTATCCATCATGAACCCTAGGATTTGCTTTGTGGGTTTTGGTTGTTTGTATGTCTGTTTATTTGATTTTGACCAACTGTATTTGTTGCTCACTAATTTGGGTCTCCTGTCAACTAGAATCATGGAGCAGTTTTCACAAGGGCTGCTTTAAGTTCCAATCCCTTGTCCTCTCTGGGTGCACCTGGTATTCGAACCCCAAAGTAGGAGTTCCTATTTATTCTCTTTCAGTTTCATTGGCCCATTGTTTCGGTGTGCTGGAATCATTTTGAATCCTGATTCTGTCATTCAACCCTTCACCGCCCCTCCTGCCTTTGTATCCTCTGTCGTTATACCACACCTGCTTTCATGCACTTGGCAGTTAAAAATAGTAAACAAAGGAACTAAGGACAGAGCCCTGTGGCCCACCACCAGAGACTTCCCGGACAGCCCTGGTCCATCTGTGCTATCTCCCAAGGCTGCTCTTAAGCGTTAGCTTCCTGTTGCTGCATTCCCCGCTCCCCTCCCCATTTTGAAGTCTTCAGTTAGCATCTCTCTGCGCACGATGCTCAGATTGTCTCGTCTTGGCCTGCAGGCCACTCTGGCCCAAATCTTCAGTGGCACCCCATCAGTTCTGCTTGGTTTCTCTACTATCAGCTCAACTCAGCTTGCTCAAAACTAAACTCGTTATTTACCCATGAATTTCAAACAAGCTTTCTCTCCCCATTTTTTTTTTTTTAATTTTTTAATGTGTCAGTAGAACTACAAGCCTTCTCAATTACTCAAGTTTAAAACCTGGGGAGCTCCCTGGGGGTGTAGTGGCTAAGCCTTCAGTGCTGTCAATGCTGTGGCCTGGGTTCGATTCCCAGCCAGGGAACTACCCACATTTAAATAAATAAATAAATAAATAAATAAATAAATAAATAAATAAAACCTGGGCCTCACCTTTGCTTTTCTCTTTTCAGGTTGTATGTGTAGATAGTTGTCAAGTCCTGCTGATAGTGTCTTTGACCCATCCCTCAGGTTCCCCCATTGCTACCATCCCAGGCAGACCCAGAGCTGTAGCAGCCTCCTGCTGTCTTCCCAGACCAATAGGGGTGTCACCCTTAACCACCCGAGTCACTCCTCTGCTCAGAAGCCTTCAGTGTCACCCTCTAGCCCGACAGTACTGATCTCACCTTACTTTGTAGCCACTGCTCTCAATACAGACCCTGCCCCTCCACGGGTCCTGTCCCTGTTTCTTGCTCGTTTGCCTGGCCTTTCCTCTCCACCAGTAGAAAGCTTCCTTTAAAGCTAAAAGCTGGTCATGATGACACCGCTCAAATCCCTTCTGTGGACATCCCTCTGCTCTCAGATATCTCTAAGCTCTTCGGTGTGGCTGACATGTTTCTGCACGACTTGGTCTCTCCCTGGTTCACTGGTCCCCACGCCACACTGGTTGCCTTCCCTCACTCACTCTCCGTGCCCCCGTTATAACAGGCTACTGGGAGTTCCACTAATGCACCACTCTCTCTCATGCCCCTGCACATTCTGTCCCCTCTGCCTGGAAAGCCGTGCCTCCTTTATTTGTCTGGTCAACCCCTACGTGAGTTTAGGACCCAAACCAGGCATCTTTTGTCAACTCTTCCTGGCCAGACTAAATGTCCCACTTCACCTGTGATCACCTCAGTGATGGCAAACTGCTCTGTAATGCTATTGCCTGTTCACTCCCCTGTCTTTGTCATTAAACTGTAGGCTCCTTGAGGTCTGGTTCACTTCATGCCTGCACCTGGCAAAGAGCCTGCCTGATGTTCAAAATTAGTTGAATTCGTTCATTCCACAAATAGGTGTCGAGCATCTATTTTGGGCCTGGCATTGTTATAGGTGCTGGTGAAACAATGGGGAACAAAATAGACCAAGCCCCTGCTGTCAGTGAGTTTACATTCTACTCTGCTGACTGGCTGGATGAAGGCAGGCATGCATGAATGAATGCAGAAGTGAAGAAAGGAATGAATGAGTGAAAGACATTTTCGTCAGATCCTGCCTTAATTTCACACTTAGATTCTCCCTTAGATGGAGTGCAAACGGCCATCATGTCTGTTGGCATCTATCTCTCATTGTTAAGGAAGCTGCAAGTGACTGGGTGATGGTTTCATTTATTTGTGTTCCTGTGACCTTGGCTAGCAGCGTGCCGGGCTCGACAGCAACCCTGACTGGCTGAGAGTCTGCTCGTTTTCAGAGGGGCCATTAAAGGAGATCCTTTTAGCAGATGGAGAGAGGAAAGGGCTCAGGGTCTGAGGAGATGGTAGAGACTCTCCTTTTCATCACAATACTTTCTTATCCTAAGATAAGAATGACAGTGGGATAATGGTCGTTCCCAAAGACTACCAATTATATGCATTTCCTTTTACTTCTCTGTTAGACTCAGCATTTCCCAAACCTCACTCGCCTTCATGATTTTGCCCTAAATGCTTGTCTCGCATATCATTTACTTTATATTTTCCCTTAAATTTGTCTACTTAAATCTTAAATCAATAAACTTTAAAAGCTTTTCTATATTACACAAATTTTAAATTGCTATTGCAGTGGAAAAGTCGTTCATGGGTCATAAATAGAAGATAACTACAGGAATAAACATGTAACTATTAAAAATGAAATGTTTATCTGTAAACACATAACATTCACCAGCGATAGATTTTAGGAAACACTGTATTAGACGTCAAAGACTTGGCTCTCAAGGCTGGTGAGCTTTAAAAATGCTGAGGTCTGGGCCCACTCCCAGGACTCGGGTTTAACTCATCCGGGGGGCTTGTGCACTGGCATTTTTACTTCCAACACACAACCATGATTGAGAAGCATTGCTCTAAACAGTAGTTCTTCAAGTGCTGGATCAGCTTCATCAGGAACTTGTTGGAAATACTAACTTCAGGCCCCTCTCCAGATGTATTGAATCAAAAACTCTGAGGGTAGGACAGAACAACCTGTGCTTTCTGCAGATTCTGGGAATCCCTGCTCTAAACCGAGTGACACCGGGCAACCTCTCTGAGCCCTTGGAGCCATGTTTGTGTCTACGAGGACGTTTGGGCCAGATCAGCTTGGCTCTGGATTTTCCCGGGGCCTCTGCTATCCCACGCCAGCTTTCCATGCGGCTGGAGGTGAATGCTCCAAGGCACACAGGAGTCTGGAGGTGCAGAGGGACTGTCCCCTCTGTGGCAGAGCGTTACCTCTCCTTGAAGTCGTCTGCACCCGCCCGGATGCTCTCTGTCTGTAGCATGAGTCGGGCGTTTTCTAGGACTGCGTCGCCCACCTGCAACGATCACACACAGCAAAGGAGACAAGGTCACTGGAATGTCTCCCCCACTTCGATCCCCGACTTGCGCTGGGCACAGAGGCCCTGGGGGACTAGGAGCAAGCTTCTTTTTTACAGCAAGTACTTTTAGAACTCAAGTGTCCCTCTGTAGAAAGGAGAGAGGAGATAAATAATAAAGCATCTAATCCAGATGTCTTTTAGGAGCTTTTAGAGTTGGAGTTTTGGAGCGAAAAGATCACTCAAAGGCAGACGTGTTCATTGCCTCTATCACCACGATGAGCTTTCAACCCACCAGAGAAGTTTCTGGCTCCTTAAACGAAGTTTCACCAGCTTGACTTAATGGCGCTTAACATTTTCTGGTTATAGGAGCCTTTGAAAAGCAGATGACATCTGTAGATCAGTGCTGTCCAATGGAAGTTTCTGTGATGATGGAACCGTTCTGTATCTGCAACCATCCAACGTGGCAGCTGCATGGACCTGCTCACACTGCAGCTATCACAAGGATCACTGAGGAACTTAAATTAAGTTTAAATAGTCACATGTGGCCAGTGACTACTATATCGAACAATGTGGCTCTAGAATTTCGTCCACCTTCAAAACATACATGTGGACATAAACATTGTCTATGATTCCGACCCTTAAAACAAGTGAAAAAATGTAAGGTATATTATGTGCAGCAAAAATAGGGCCTATACAACTATCTAAACCAAGTAAGGCATCATTTATCAGTGATACCCTTGAAAAGGGGGACATCAGGAAATAGGAATAAAAATACTAGAACTTGTAAAGGAGGGAATTATAGAGAAACCTCTTTAATAGCCCTGTTTGGCCAGAACTTAAACCCCAATGGTTAATACAGACTAACTATTGACTATAGACACTTAAACAAAGTCAGCCCCAAATTACCAGGAGCCTTACTAGACACAGAGAAATGTATTAATAGAATCACCCAGAGAAATAGCAAAAAACAAACAAAACAAAACAAAACCTTGAGCATACAGTTCCGGGGTTTCATGGAGCCTTGAAGAGTAGTTTTGCAAAGCTGGCTCCCCAAATTCTTTTGGGTCTCCCCAAGGTGGGGACTAGGGGGTGTGTGGTTCTCTACTTAACCTATGAAACTTTGAAACCACGTGTGTGTGTGTGTGTGTGTGTGTGTGTGTGTGTGTGAACATATGTGGCTGTTCTACAATCGTCAGTTTGAAGGGTAGGGATAAAGGACTGTTACTTTAAGAAGAGGATGCAAATCCCTGTTTCCAGCTATTACCCAGTCCTTTGCACTCGCCTATAAACGAGTTGTAAGTTTTTTAAGGACAAGGAGGAGGACATCAGGCACCGGAAGTCAGTGGGGGGAGTGAGAGGAGAAAGAACTGAGAGGGAGAGACACTACCTTGCCTCCTCCCTAGTGTGCCCCAGGGCCAGGCTGCAGCAGAGAGCAGATTAGGTTGCTTGTGGAAGTTCAAAGAAATGAAACAACATAAGATGATCCTACTGGCACAAGGGGAAGCACAGGTACTTGTCTCCCCAGTAGCTGGGACTTGACCCACTCCTGGGCTGCCTCAGTTTCCCCAGCAGAGCCCTCATCCCACTGTGTTGAGATGGCTCTTCCCCATGGCCAGCTCCTTGCTCAGTGCTGTCTCCCCAAGGCCTGGCAGACGTCCATCAATACTTGGGAATGAATGCAGGCATGAATGAATGCTATGACCATGGGTGAGCTGTTCTGAACCTCCCCTGGCTCAGGTCTACAGGTCATTTTCTGGAAGCCCCTCAGGAGGGTCTCTTACAATTTACCTAGGATTTTGTTTTTATTCGGGTGTGGTGAGGCCAACAGATCAGGAGATGGCTGATATTGAAAAGATTGTTTGTTACTCACAGTTCCCAAGAGGAGGGACAGCCAGACCGTGCAGGGCCACATGGAGAAGCACCAGGGCTGGCCAAGAAGCAGAAAGGGGCAGGGAAAAGCGTGGGCAGAGGCTTTACTGTGGTTTTCACAGGAATACATGGGAGAGGCAGGCTAAGTGGCTAGGATTGGGTAGTTTGAATGATGTCAGTGATCCCTGGACTACAGGGGTGGTCAGTGGGAGGCAGGTATGGGCACACACTTAGGACTGGCAGGTTGGCATGCCAAAGCTCCAGACCAGTGACTTCCCCTCTCTAGGATAGCTAGCCCTGCAAGGGGCTGTCAGTGAGGCCCCAGATGCCAGAGCATCAAGAATCCAGGAAATAAGAAAATACAGTTAATGTCACTGGATATAGTTCATCCCAGGGCTCTGGCTCTGTGAGCACTCCCTGAGGACTGGCACTGGCTCTCTGGTCGAGCTCTGCGTTCATCCTCCCCCACACGCTGCTGTCCCCTGCCAGCCTCGGACTCGCGGGGACACCATTCTGCAGGGGCTGGATTTGAAGCCCGAGGCGATGGCTCTGCTCAGTGTCTCCTCATGATGCCCATGGTGAGTATTCCACCCGGCGCAGGACCCCGAGTCCTAGCAGACTCTGGGCTCGAATACGACCGTGGGCGAAAAGATGGCTTCAAAAGTGCTCTAGCATGGGAGGCCATGGAGGGGCAGACGTGGGTCTGGAGCTTATAGAATGTGGGAGATTGTCTTTAAGGAAAAGAATAAAAAATCGCTCATGCACAGGTGTGTGTGTGAGGGAGGGACCCTGAAGCTTAAATTCTTCACTTGGTACAGCTGGGTTTTGTTTCTGCTGTTTAAACTTGGACCCAGGGGATGGACAGAAAAAGGAAAAAATAATACAAAACCTGGGGGAGGGGTGCAATATATGTGTGCCATATTTAGACTTACACAATTCGGGGAAACCGGAAAGATGGCTGAAAACGCCATCAGCCCAAGTCCTGCCGTCTTGCATACACACCCCCGTTCAGCATGTACTTTGTGGGGCTCCAGCAGTACTGGGGGTGTGAATTTGTCCCTTTCTCCAGCTGACAGCAAACGCTAAGTAAGAGGCGGCCCCGGCAGCCTGTGAAGGAGCCAGGCGGGAAATGCAGACAGCTGAAGGTGAGGCGAGGTGAGGGGCGGGCCGCCCCGTGCCTGCTCCTGCACCCCCACCTGGGCTTGAGAAGCGGGGCACTTTCTGAGATCATTTGGATGCTGCCCAGCAGGCAGGACACTGCTGTCCAAATGTCTGTCCCGGACTGCTGGGGCAGCACTGGGCTCAGGGGAGCTGGAGGGCTTCCTGCTTTACTGTTGTTTAATAACAACCAGGGGTTTATTCAGAGAAGCTAGTTATAGGCCCTGATTGCCAAAGTGCAGTTGGCGGCCGGGATGACCCATTTTCTTCACGGACGGAATCCTGAAATAACCCGCCAGTCGGCGCGCAGGCACCGAGAGGCCTGCACTGGGCTCCCGCAGGCGGCTGTGCCCGCTCCGGTGCCTCCGCCGGCCCCGTCCTGGGGAAGGACCAGGGGGGCAGCATGACAAGGGCTGGACCTTGGCTGAGGTTTGGCACAGGCTGAAGCGTGGGATGGGGGCCAAGGCCAAAAGGAATGCATGGAGCCCGCCGTGGAACAGGGAACATCTTTGTTTCTACCTGGGAAAGCACCATGAAGTCCTCCCTGGGGCTGAGGAGAGACGAGGGACCATGGGCAGATGCACCCGGCCGTGGGCTAGGACCGGCTGGTCATGGCTGGTGAGTACAGACCGTGCAATATTCCAGGAATTTTGTGAGCCGGTTGTTAAACAGGGCCATCCTGGAAACTTTAGTCGGGTGAACTCACAATGAAATAAACTATACTAAAACCACAGGTGATAAATGCTCAAACTACAAGTCATAAATATCCCTCACTTCCTGGTTGGTTTACTGTGCGTGACTAGTAGCTCCGCTCTTGAGGTTGTTTCGATTGTGTCTGTACGGTGGAAACACCACAGAATGGTGTGCTCAACGCTTCATTCAGTGACACCACGTTGTTAGCTTGATAGCGAGCAGGGTGAGAGTGTTTACACCAGGGAAAGTGGCAAACACTGTTGTATTCAGGGGAGCTGACTGCCCAACAGTCACCGACTGCCCCACACCCCCCTGCACTGAATACTCCCGGCACCCCTAGGATGCTGGTGCCAACACCCACATTTTACAGATGAGGATGCAGAGGCTCAGAGAACTTTAGGAGTTTTCCCCAAATCACACAACTGGCAGAGCCACAATGTCGAACCAGGTCAGCATGACTCGGAAGTTTGCATATTTTTGTCATCAGCTTTGGAAACTAAAATTACGTCAGAAGTAGGTTGTCCAGATATACCATTTAAAACAGGACAGAAAGCAACTGGATTGTCCTGTTTTGTTTTTATTTATTTATTTATTTATTTGAGGAAAAAACCCATTTTTTGTTCAGGTTTCTTTATTACCTTCAATATTTTTTGCATCTATTTGTTTATTCAAAGAACAGGGTTTTAAGTGATAGTTGAGCATATTATACACTCTGCTTAATAAATTGAAGGTTAAATAGGCTAAAACACACAAAAACACTGCACTTCACAAAATATTATTGAAGGATCTGTTTTCAGTTTCAGAAATTTACTTCGTGCCAAAATTAATCGTTCTGGAGATGATACCTCTTTTTCTGTGGCTAATCAGTTCAGTTCTTTGAGACACTTATTACTGCCAAACATTTAAAAATAAGTAATTGGAAGGATACAATTATGCAAATGATTGTATCCACACAAGGACCAAAATTTGAGGTGATACTTTAAAGTGGAGGCTTAAATGTTTTTCACCATTGGATTGTCCTGTTCTAAATGGTACGTCAGGTCAGCCTACTGACACCCTGAATTTAGCCCAGTGAGACTAGGCTGACCATATGCACCGTGTGAAATGGGACAGTGCTGCTTTCTGTCCCGTTTAAAATGGGACGTCTGGTCAGCCTAACCAGAATCAAGGGAGACTGTCGTGGAGGACTGTCTTCTGTCTTTTCCCTGTAACGTAAGACAGCCACAGGAGGGCAGGCAGGTTGGCAGTTAGCACGTGGCGTGCTGGGAGGGCCGGCAGAGGAAGTCCTCTCCTCCTCTCTCCTGCTCAGAGCCAGAACCCCTTCCCTCAAGGTGACGTGATTTAAGGCCAGGTCTCTTGTTAAGAAGAGACATTGTTTGTCACAGCAGCATTAGTGCAAAGTGCTATGTGAGATTAGGTGGTCTTGAGGGAGGAGGACTCAGGGCTTATCTCCCCAGCAGCATTTTAAAAGGGTTATCAAACTTGCTGGGGTGACAAACAAGACACGCCTTCAAGGCAGAAAATGCGGCTGAGAGCAGGCCTGAGCACCAGCAGCCCGAGTCATGGTAGGCCCGGGGTGCATTCTGAGAGGGATGGTTGGGGGGTGGGGGGGCTGGGCCAATGTCTGCTCAAAGTGCTCTTGTGTGGCACACAGCTGCCTCCGTTTACTTCTCGGGAGCTGTCTTTCCCTGCACCTTCCTTAGCATGCCTTGCACTAGTGATGCCCAAAGTGTGGTCCCTGCACTCACAGCATTAGCACCACTTGAAAAAGTGACAGAAATGCAAAGTCTCAGACCCTGCCTCAGGTGGCTGAGGCAGAATCTCTGGAGGCTTACAGGGCACACTTTACTTAGGGAGCCCCCACATTACACAGACCTGCTTCCGATTCATGCCACCTCCTAGGCTGCTCCGGGAGTCCCTCCAGGTCCCGGCCCGTGTCATTGCCTCTATCTCAAACACGTGGGGTTACCGCCTCACACCCCAGTCCTTACCCCCGGAAACCCCAGCGCATTTTCATGCTCATCCACACATGGCTTCCTCTGGGAAGCTCTTTTGTGCACCCACTCCCTCATCCTTGCCTTCGTTCTTCAGCACATGATTATTTCCCCCTGTGCCAGGCTCTGTGCTGGTTGCAGGGAAGCGGCAGCTACCGTGGTAGAGGTTAGAAAGGTAGGCAAAGACCAGACCACGGGGGGAGGCCTTGGAGACAAGGAAAAGGAGGCGGGGTTCGCCAGGGAGCCATGCCAAGGTTTGGAACGGGCACAGGTGTGGTCAGTGCGGTAAGTGGGTGCCCTGACTCCAGCGGGAAGGGCGGGCCCGGCGAGGGGGCTCCTGTGGGGACGATGGTGGCTTTGACGAGGCTGCTGGTTGGGACCGTGGAGAGAAGCAGGCAGGCTTCCGATGTCTTTGGGGATGGGACAGATGGCTCTTGGTGGTGCAGCGATCGTAGGGAGAGTGGTGGAAAAGAATTGGGAATGGCCCCCTAGGTTTTTAGCCCGTGCTGCTGGGTGCCTGGTGAGGCCCGTGCTGGCTCTCGTCTTCCCTCCTTGGGTCATCCTGGTGTCTGAGTCACCCCCACCCCTGACGCACGGGTCCCTACCTTACCACGCCCAGTATGCAACGACGGTGTCCCCTAGTTCTGGAACCTGGCTCTTGCATTCACCAGCTTGGGCCAGTTACTGGGGTAACTGTAAGATTTGGTTTCCTCATCCATAAAACGAGGACAATACTACTCCCTAGCTCCTAGGATGGCTGTGAGCATTAAATGAGCTATTGAACAAAAAGCACTTGGCCGACTGCCCGGCGCTGAGTAAGCATTGCACGACGGCAGCCGCTGTTATTACTGCTATTTGTCTTGGTGCAGAGCAGCTATTCGGTGACAAATGAAGGTGACGGGTGCACGCAGTCTGGCACGGCTCCCACTCCGCTGCTCAGGCACTTGAATGAGGATGTCCTTCCAGCGGTTTGATTTTTTTCTTCTTTCAGTTCTTCCTGTCCAGAGTGATTTGAAAAGCCCTGCTCACTGGTACTATGATGATGAGGACTTTGTCCCTTCTGACTGCTGTCCTCACTGTGGATATAGTTATGAAAATAAATGCAAATGGTGGTGGCGGTGAGGGATTTGGCCATCGTTGTGTTAGAAAAGGGCAAGGACAAGTAGCATTTTAAAAAGTGTTATCGTTTGGGCCCAAGGGTACAATGAATGTTGCATTTGGAGTTAAAGAGATGGGCATTTCAGCAGCCAGAGCTGGGGCCTGGCGGGAGGTGCGCAAGACTGGGCCCCTGGGAAATTAGACTCAGCCGGCGCAGTGGCACGATGTGAGTCCCAGGGACCCCTTCTCACATTTCTGTGACTTTCACGTTTAGGACAAATGCTCAGCATGACTTGCTTCTAACTATAAATAAACAAGAAGTTATTCTCTGTCCCCAGTACCCCATAGGTCCTGTGTCTCTACCCCGGCGGTGCCGACCACCACGTTACGCAGTCAGACAGATGCTTCTTCATGTCACCTTGATCTGCCAGCTGCGCTGGTCACAGAAGACACACCTTCCTCACTGGCGTCCATGACAGCACCCTCCCCGGCTCTTTCTCCTGCCTCACTGGCCATCGTCATCGGCCTTCCCTTCAGGAAGTCTCTGTCCCTTATCTGGCATGGACCTGCTAGAGGGTCTCCGGGTTGGGCCTTGGGACTTGTTCTTTGCATCCCTACGTAATTTTATCTATTCGCATGAATATCAATCTATGTGTTGACAACTCCTGTACGTGTGTCTCGAGCACAGAACGCTCCTCCCAACGCCACACCGCACACCGCTCTCCTGGATGGGATGTGTCTCAGACATCTCAACCTCAACAGGACCCAAAATGGGATTCCGATTTCCGCCCTCCCCCCCCCCGCCCCCCACCTCAATCTTCTCCAGGTCACTAAATAGCACCAATGTTTGCTCAGAAACCAGGGAGCCTTCCTACCTCATTTCTCTCATCTCCCACAGTTAACTCAACACGAAGTCTAGTCCATTCTACCCCCACAACATGGCTCAAATCCATCTACTTCCTTCCGTCTCTACGGACAGCACCCTGGTGCCTGTCCCCATCGTGCTCTCCTATGCCATTGCCATGTCCTTTGAAGCCCTGCTCTGTTCTTCTCTCCTCCAAACCACTCTTCATCCTGTCTCCAGCATGTTCTTCTTAAGCTCTTCAGCTCAGATCATGTCACTCTGATTAAATTAAATTAAAACTTTCTTGAGGTGTTTCTTATACTTAGCATAAAACCCAAACTCTGACAATGGCCCTCGAGGCCCCGCACGCTTGTCGTCTTGCCAGTGCTCAGCCGGCCTTGGCCTCTGGTCTTTCTGGACCACGTGCCCATCTTCCTCCTGCCCAGGGCCTCAGCACGTGCCGACTCCTCCGCCTGGACCACCCCACTCTTCTCTGCCTCGGAGGTTCCCCCATCCCGATCGCCTCACCTAAGTTAGAAGCTCCCTTTGTCTGCCCCTCTCTGCCTTGTTGGCTTTCTTTGCAACACTTGTCATGGCTTATAATTACTATCAAGTTTTATTTATTGGTTTATTACGAGTAGTTATTGTCTCTGTATCTGCCACTGGAATACAAACTCCTTGAGGTCGGGTACTGCCCTCCCACCTTGCTCGTTGGTCTGTCCCTGGCACAGTGTCTGCTGCAGTAGGTATCAGATGTACTGAGCCCAGCAGTACAGCTGCCTCTTCATGGAGCACCGAGGCAGGGAAGACCTGGTCTCTACCTGAGACGACATTCGGCACCTCCCTCTCCCTTATCTCCAAGGCAGAAAGCAATCAGTCCCCCACACTGCTGTGCTCACCCCAGTCCCACTCCACTGTCCAGCCAAATCACCTCTTTTCCGGGTTAACCTGATAGTAGTTACCTGGGGCTAGAAAGTGCCAAGTCCAAGCAGTGCGTCCGGGGTCGCATCTGCAGATGGGGTTGAGGAACTTGTCATCGAGCAATGGAGACGCTGGGAGACTGGTGTCTGTGACAGCGCACCCCCAAGCACAGTCACAGCCATGGGGTCCCCAGAGAATCAAGGACCCTGGAGGGCTCAGGCTGGGGGGCCCCGGGCAATTCTGAGTCTGGATTGCAAACAGTCCTTGACCTCATTATTGAACTGTGCCCTGGCTGAGAAAAGAATGTTCTCATAGAAAAAGATGTCCTCATGGAGTGAGAAGTCAGAACCTCTGGGGGGTGTTACCCACCATTCTTGGACAATCAGGAGCACCCTGGTGTCATGAGGAGGCCTCACCTTCCCTCGTCTAGCATCCTGCCTCTGGCTACCCTGGAAGAGGAGGGCGTGCTGTGGACAGCAGGTGCCAGTGCTGGGGACTGGAGAGGTGTAACCACCAGTGTATGAGGGCTGTCTGGGGAAAATCCAGCCATAAATGCGCCTACTTTTCATATTGCACGGCTGGATACTTTCTGGACAGCCCCCGTATATTGGTACGTAGTTCTGGATGGATGTGTCAGAAGGAATTGTCCTGAGCCGGCCTGGCAGGGCCCAATTTTCTACAGATCTGAGCTGTGAGCACCAGGCACGTTAGATACAGTGACCCTGGGAGGCTCTGTTTAGACAGCCGGCTGATCTTCCTCCATGATTCTCTCTCTCTCTCTCTCTCTCTCTCTCTCTCTCTCTCTCTCTCTCTCTCTCCCCC
>PVJL010013418.1:0-32450 GCA_004026885.1 Lyroderma lyra
CACACACACGCGCACACACGCACGCACACGCACGCACACACACACGCACACGCACACGCACACGCACGCACACACACCCCTTCCCCCATCCTCCCAACGTAGTTACAGTTTAACTTTTGGTTAAACCCGTTTTCTGCGGTGTGGAAATACGATTCTTGAACAAGACTGGTGCCCCATGACCGCATTTTATTTTTGAAAGTTTTTTATTTTTCTGTAGTTATCAACTGCTTCCATCTTCTGATTAGTTTTCTGTTTACCATAAACTCAATCTCTACTCGAGTTGTGCAACTTCTCTTAATATATTCAAATGCAGTAGGTTTACGAGCAGTGCCAATTTCTACTGGACAAATTCTTCTTAGAATTCTGTATCCTCTGACTCAAATTAGACTGCGGTGGCATGGGGGGGGGACTGTCACAAAGGAGGCCCCCGGGAATCACTGTTCCGACAGCATGTGCAGTACGTCTTAGAAATAGAGCCTGGCCATGAAGTTTAAGGAGGTGATAATGAGACCATGAACAACAACAGTTTCCAAATAAGTGAAATCAGAGAGCTACTCCTTTTTTACAGCCAAAAGCAGCTATTGCACCAGAAGGAAAGAATAGAATTTCCCGACCTTTTGGTGCAGCACAGCAGAGGCAAACAGCTGCTGCTGGTGGTGAAAAAAGCCTAATTGGATGCTCCTGTTCACTCATGTGTACACTCAATTCCAGTTCATCTATTTCTTTACTACACTCTTCCCAATACCCAAACTATTGATATAGATTGACTGAAGGGCAAAGTTTTAGGAAAAGTCTGAATAGAAAAATCAGTTTTATCTTGTGTAGAGTAATTCCAACCACAATCCCCAGCGGTTTTACTCCATCTGCTTTAAAGAACGTATAGCACTCACCGACCGCCTACCTTAGAGGTCGGTGCCTATTGAATAGCTAAACAATACAGTGTTAAGCCTCAAATCCATTCCTATCACTTAGTAATTTTGAAAACGGTTCATGGAGTTAATAAGCTTAATTTTCCCTCTAGAAAATAAAGCAGGTAGCCTTAGGGCAATTTCCACTTAGATTATGGCATATTCTGAATTGGTGGGGTGTGAATGATTTGCAAAGTGAATATAGATATATAATATAAACATATAAAACTCTTTTATACCTACCTGTATTTTTCCCAGGAGTCTACTTGAGATTCCTCCTAGTAACACAAACATGACTTCCTTGAGTTCAATAAATGCAAATAAGTTACCATAGTGAAACTTGGACTTTTTACTCTGAATGATTATACACCCAATATTTACCATTAATTTGCTATTGATTTACCGACACGCACCAGAATTTCCTTTGTCCCACAAGGAAATGTAGACTCAGCAATGGAAACTGGAGCCCGTTACCCACCCTCCCGGAAGCTTCTGTGCAGACCCAGGCTTCTCTAGCTCCCTCGTGTTCCAGAGGACGATTGGGTGATTGGTATTTCGCACAATACCCACAGGACGTGGCAACTATTTTTCAAATGCATTTTTGACAAACACAAGTAGGATATCTGGAGGCAGGGATGGTTAAGTTTGGGGAGAAAAGAGCAATAAATGGAAATCTTAGAAATCTTTACCAAAGACTCAAGTATTCCAAGAGTAAGTGGTTCTGTCTTCAAAATGAATTACTTTTTGAAGTAAGTAAATGCTTATTGAATTCTGCTGCAGAATAGATTTTCTATGATGATTCTCGGGCAAAAGCTATCAATCAAGAGCTTAAGCAATTTTGAAACAATCTATGTACGTGTCCATGGTTGAACCTTACTATTAATACAGTGCCATTAGTTTGTTGACTGTATCTACAAGACTTTAAATATGGAAAGATATAGATGCAAATGTATTTTGTATGGATTATGACTAAAATACTCAAAATTAGTTTAAATCCATGTAAAATTTTATCTAAGCGATCTGGAATGCTATTTTAAACATTTTATTTTTGATTACAGCTGACAGACAATATTGTCTTAGTTTCAGGTGGCCAGCGCAGTGATTCAACAATGATATGCCTTGTCAGTGGTCGCCATGATGAGTCTGGGAGCCATCTGTCACTGTACGTCGTTATTACAATATTATTGACTAGAGTCCTAGGCTGCCTGTCACATCCCTGTGACTTATTTTATAACCAGAAGCTTGTACCCCTCTGTCCGCCTTCCCCTTCACACTCACCCTGTCCCACACGCTGGGCAACCACCCCTTGTTGTTCGTATCACTAGTTCATTTCTGATGAAACGCCATTCCGATGGGCCGTGGATGGTTCTCCTCGGAACTCAGAGCACGGAGACCAACGACTGGATAACCACATTTCCCTGTGACAGGCAAGAGGGTAACTGCTTCTAGGCTGTTCTTTCATTTCTAATGACAGGGCTTTTCCACTCTGCTCCAGAGGCAGTACTAAGACCCACCCTAGTGGCAGCAGCCACACTCATCGTCATCAACAAATGGGGATTTTACCCACGAGCTAAGAGGAAAACTAAAAGCCAATTTAAAGCAACCTGTCACAGTGAACGTCCTGTCACAGAGACCTAGCAGGCAGCCCAGGCTTCTGACCGCGAGAAAAGGAGCTCAGTGACTCTAAGACATTTACTTCTGGTGAGGTCATCCCCCGATTTGTACCTCCACGCAATATCGATTTTTATTTCCGGCCAAAATCCCTTCTAGTGTCCTTGGATTTTGCGAGTATAACCTTCGTAAGCCCTGTCAACTGTATTAGAAAGCTGAGTGGAGTGCCTGCAGCTACCCACACATCCTGGGGTGCGGGCGGGCGTGGGGGGAGGGAGGGAGGTTCGGGAATTCACTTTACCTATGAAGACTCTTGGGGTGAAGAAATGAGCTGTCTGACAGGGTAAGAAAGAAAAACGAGGAGGCAAGAAGGATGATGACGAGAAAGAGGGGTGGTTCAGGCGCTGCATCAGAGACGAAAGGAGACACGACAGTGCCCACCGGGGGAAGCCTGGTTGTGACCGAGAAGAGGGACATTTCCTCCCAGGAGAAAAGACCAGGTCAGTGGTTCTCAGCTCAGATTCTTCACTAACCTGTTCAGAGGGGCCCCGGCAACAGGGTTTTATAAAAGCTCTCCAGGGGATCTGGATGTCACCCGGGGCGGAGTGAGCCACCACGTCGACAGGCATGCAGCAGAGAAGTTCACATACAGGGCAGAGCCTGCTTGAGCACAAGGTAAGAAATGGGGTCATCTTTTTAGTCAGGGACTGTAGTGGGGGGCTGACGAGGGGCGATGCCTGAAAGGGGAGAGGTTAAAAATGCAACAGGACTTGAAGCAGAAATACCCTTTGCCGAAAACATTACAACGTACGGAAGTGATACAATGAGCCTTTATTGTCGAGAAAAGACACCGAGTTTGCCCGGCATCTTCGGTACCCGTAACCACACACCACGGTTACGTCAGAGCAGCCAGGCAGGAAATAGGGGAAACCCATTTAAGTTGTCTGAGCACTGCACTTGCAAATTCTGACCAATTTTGAATAAAGCTGTCATAAAAATATACACCTTTTCTCAAACTATTTCTCATGGAGGTTGATTTTGTTTGGTTAGTTGTTGGTGTGTGTGGGGGGAGGGGGACAGTGTGTCTTATCTCCCACATCCCCTCACAAGGATACAGGGTGGTGATTCGTGTAGTCTTAGACTAAATGCAGTAATAGTGCTTCTTGCACAAATGAATACCATGACAAGAGAAGAAAAAAGTTATTTAAACTTGGCATTTCCTTTTTTTTAAACCAAAAGAGGGGTTTGCACACTACATATAGCCCCTTTTTTAAAGGGGAAATTCTTGTGCCTCCTTAGACCCGAATGTTCTGTGTGAAGCTTTTAAATTTTGATTCAACTTCTCTTGCACTATTCAAAACTGTGCCACGTGCACTGGTCATTTTGTAGATCTGACGAGATTTGAACACATCCACTCTTTATCATTTCATGCTAATTGAATGTGATTCCCATCACTGTCAATTCTACTCTTTTACCTTCCAAACACTTAACTGCAAATAAGAGAAAGACACAGGTAGACTACCGGGAATACGTTATATGTATATTGCTAATTGATGAGTCTCAACTATAAACACTTCTTAGAGTGAAGATTCAAAAGCCACATTATTTCATACATTAGAGTTTGACATCCAGGTGCATTTCATTTCAGGCTACCAGGGGAGCCGTACTGTAGAGTGGAAGTCACGCCAGGCCTAGGGGTATGGGATGGGGGTTTGCCCCGACTTCCACTACTAACCAGGAAGGGTGACAAGCAGGAAGTCCCTGGACCTTTTGCATGTTTCCATACATGCAAAATGGAAATGAAAACATCTTCCCTCACTAGGCTGGTAAGAGGATGAATGGAATAATATCTGTGAAAGATATTTTAATGGGGACCATCTTCAACTTGATTATCTATTTTGGAAAAGCACTAATTTGCATGTGGAGCTTCCTGAAAACAAAGCACAATAAACAGATGAGTAATTAGGAAGTAGAAATTAAGATACATACTTAGAGTGCCACAGGTATACAAGGTTTAACCATCAAAACTCCAAACTGGTGGTTCACGTATTGCATTCAAGTTCTATAATGCTTATCTTCACAAACATTAGCATGACACAGTTATGTGTAAACAACAAACAGAGGAATATGTAAAACACAACTCATGAATACACTTCTGAACTCAGAGTTTAGCACACTGATTTTTTCTCTCTTGTGTTGATGTTGGTGCCATGAAGTTATGAGAAACACATGAGAGAAATTACCCTAAAAAATGTGAGAATTTTTTTCCTGCCTCACCATCACATATGTTGAGCCCCAGACACAATTATCCTTTTAGAATGTATTACAGATGCAGCACTTAGCAAATGGGTGCAAGATGTTTGTTCAGATAGAAACTTGCAGGCCAATGCTTTTAGCAGGCCATGTTTCTTGTAGGTTGCCAGCCCAGATCATTTTTTTTTCCCTGAGAGTTTTGGCAGCTGTCTTCCATCTCTTCAGATTACACTTCTAATTGGTTGTTTCCATGACAACATGGACTTTCAACCATAGTCTTCTATTTTAACTAGCTATAAAATGGAGGTGTGCCCTAAGGAAAAATGAAATTTTGGGGGTAACAGCAATTAGGATAAAAATCTACCACGTTTTTCAGTATGATGCTAATTCTGCAACGAGGAGTATTACACTCACAAATTATTAACCCAAGTTGGCAAGCATGCACCCTGACTTCCTCCTATAATGTGTCACTTAAAAAGGGGCTCTGGATTCAGATTTATTTAATTTTTTGTCAGTTCATTTATTATTATTGTTGTTGTTATTATTATTATTATCAGTATTACTAAATACAAGAACAAAACTTTGGCTCACATTTTGCATTCAGGGAACTCACACCATGTCACGGGTGTCTATTTCTAATCCTGAGAAATAACTAAAACTGAAATTTGTTTCCAGCCTTCCTAGTTAAAAACCCAGTAATTTCAGGTGGAAAATTACATAATTAGACTATTGTTGCACCGGCATGTCCAAAATCTCTGGTCTGTCCAAGTGAATAGCTACAGTTAGGAGAGTGTGGGAGAATGAGGCAAATGTTTTCATAGTACAATTGCAATGGGGTTGCTTTGACAGGTCTTATCAATGTGTGCAAAAACTGCCATTGTTGTTTTTAATTATCAAAAAGTGTGTGCAGCAGACATGCCTGGCCCATATTCCATTCCTGTGTCTCACGGAAGTCCTGAATTAGTGAAACAAATGTGTAATCACCAGTTTCCGTGAAAGTTGTTGTTTTTCCAATCAGACATCCAGCACCAAAATTCACTGTTGATTCCCATCCATCCATCCCTAAGGAATGCAGGCTCGCAAAATTCGGATGTAATGCCAAATGGATATCACAGATAAGCTCAAGGATCAAAAGTATAGTTTGTGTTGGACAGGGGTGGGTGTAGAGAGTGGGAAAAATTTGTGGAATGGCCCATGCCTACCGCAGTGTGTGATGATGGTTTCTGTGTAGAAGAAAGAGGGGGAGGGGCACCCAAAACTTCCCGAAACATGACACAGCTGTGTCAAAAATGCAGGACATAAAAAATACAGGTAGTAAACTACACAAGGTAGTGTTTTCCATCACATCACAAACAACCTCTCCTCACCACTAATTTTGAACATTTTTGTAAAATTCAATGAATAATCAGTATATTTTTATCTAGTTCATTTGATAGGTACACCCTTTACATGGTTCAATATGCAAATGTCCTACTCACCTTTAGTTATGTGATATTTGTGCATATTTGTGTCTTTTTTGTATTTACAATTATTTGAGAATTGTGTCAGAAATGATTTTCTACTTTCTACCTGACAACCTGTCAAAGGATATGACTGTCCAGCAGCCTCTGTCCATTTTCTACTAGCTCACAAAGCTCTCTTCCCAGCCCTTTCCTTACCTACTTCAGAATTTTTGGGGAGACAGAGAAACTGGACAGTGCCTCATGTCCAAGGGTCAAGAGGTGTTTCAGCACCATGGACAACCACTGCAGATGCCCTTGCATTCACCTCCAAATTCAGTGATCAGGATCTGGGACGGTAAGGACAAATTTGTTCAGATTACTTGGTAGTTAGTCAGGGCGTATTGTCGAATTTTATTATTTGTCATTTTCAGGTTGTCAAAATTCTTCCTATGTCAAGGTTAATCCAGCTTCATTAAAGTGTCATCCCCTTAGAAAAACTATGGGCTGGCTAAACTGATCAGGGGAGGCCAGACATCTGACTTCCCATTATGGTGGGGTGACACCAAGCTCAGAGGCTGAATTTACAAAGATGAGAACAGAGTCTGATCCAGGGCCACAGCCAGGTGAACTGGGAAACAGGAACTCACAGAGGAAAAGCAAAGTCTAAAAATCAAAAGCACACCTAGGTCAATGTATGCGGTAGGCTAAATAAGGATGCCCCCCACCCCACCCAAGGATGTCCATGTCCTAATCCCTGGAACACAGTAAATGGAGTATGCAAATTAAATGAAGGATATGGAGATTAGGACACTACCCTGGATTATCTGAGTGGGCCCCATGTAATCACAAGGGTCCTTACAAGAGGATAGTGTGAGTATTGGAGTTAGTAGCAGGAGATGTGATGATGGAGTGAGGAAGGAACCATAAGTAGGCCTACCAGACGTCCCATTTTAAATGGGACAGAAAACAACAATACTGTCCTATTTCAAATGGTACCTATGGTCAGCCTACTGACACCTTGAATTTAGCCCAGTAAGACTAGGCTGACCATAGGTACCATTTGAAACAGGACAGTACCCATGTTTGCTGTCCCATTTAAAATGGGACGTCTGGTAGGCCTAATCGGTAAGTCAATGAATGCAGGTAGCCTCTGGAAGCTGGGGGAAAAATCAAGGAAACAGATTCTCCCCTCAGAGCCTCAGGAGGACATGCCACTGCCATCACCTTGATTTAGACTTCTGACCTCCAGATCCATAAGAGAATGGCATTTTTAAGCCATTAAGTTTATAGCAATTTGCTACAGCAACAATAAAAAGAAGAAACTGAATATGACATACACAGTGAGAATCCATGTGCAAAGATCAGGAAGGGGATCAGGCAACATGGGGATATGTATGAGTGGGAGGATTTCCAGATCATTACCTTCTCAGTCTGTTTCCTTAAGACTGAGACATCCAACGCACATGCACTTCCGTTACTCACCCCCTTCCCTAAGTACAATAGATCACATTAAACCATATAAACCACATGTGTCATTTTATAACCTCACTTTGTTGTATAAAAAAACAATGGCATACTGGAAGTTCTAGCTGGAGCCATCAGGCAAGACAAAGGAATAAAGGTATCCAAATTGGGAGAAAAGAAGTTAAACTGTCACTTTTTGGAGATGACATGATCCTTTATATAGAAAATTCTAAAGACTCCACCAAAAAACTATTAAAAATAATAAACAAATACAGTAAAGTTGCAGGATATATAATCAATGTACAAAATTTGCCATAAATGAGATAAACAATACCTTTTGTGATAGCAACAAAAAGAATAAAATACCTAGGAATAAACTTTATAAAGACAGTGAAGGACTTATATGCTGAAAACTATAAGATACTTCTAAAAGAAGTTGAAGAGGACACAAAGAAATGGAAAGATATTCTATGTTCATGGATTGGAAGACTCAACATAGTTAAAATGGCTATATTACCCAAAGTAATATACAGATTTAATGCAATTACCATCAAATCCCACAGATGCTCTTTCAAGAATTGATAAAAGAATCATCAGATTTGTATGAAACCACAAAAGACCCCAAATCGCCAAAGCAATCCTATGTAAAAAGAGTAAGGCTGGGTCACACTCCCCAGTTTGAGTTTGTACTACAAAGCATCAATAATCAAGACAGCTTGGTATTGGCAGAAAAACAGACACACAGACCAATGGATCAGAATAGAAAACCCAGAAATAAACCCACAAATATATGGACAGATAATTTTTGACAAAGGAGCAAAAAACATACAATGGGGAAAAGAAAGCCTCTTCAGTAAACGGTGCTGGGAAAATTGGAAAACCACATGCAAAAGAATGAATCTAAACTGCGAACTGTCATCGTATACCAAAATTAACTCAAAATGGATTAAAGACCTCCACATAAGACCCTCCAAAATAAACTGTATAGATAAAAACATCGGTACTAAACTTATAGACCTTGGGCTCAAGGAAGACTTCATGAACCTGACCTCAAAGGCAAGGGAAGTAAAAGCAAAAATAAATGAGTGGGACTATATCAAACTAAAAAGCTTCTGCACAGCAAAAGAAACCATTAACAAAGCAATGAGACAGCCAACTGAATGGGAGAAAATATTTGCAAACAAATGCTTCTGATAAGGGTCTAATATCTAAAATAAAATATATAGAGAACTTGCATAACTCAATTAAAAAAACAAAAATGAAACAATCCAATAAAAAATGGGCAGAGGACCTGAACAGACACTTCTCCCAGGAAGACATACAAATGGCCAACAGATATATGGAAAAAAGCTCAACTTCACTAGCTATTAGGGAAATGCAAATCAAAACCACAATGAGTCATCACCTCACACCTGTTAGAGTGGCTGTCATCAACAAGACAAGGAATAACAGGTGCTGGAGGGGATGTGAAGAGAAAGGAACCCTCGCACACTGCTGGTGGGAGTGCAAACTGGTACAAGCGCTATGGAGGACAGTATGGAGGTTCCTCAAAAAACTAAAAATAGAGTTACCATACGACCCAGCAATTCCACTTCTGGGTAGCTACCCCCAAAATTCAAAGATCTTAGTCCACAAAGATACATGTACCCCAATATTTGTTGTAGCACTGTTCATGGTGTCCAAGTCATGGAAACAGCCAAGGGTCCTTTGATGGACAACTGGCTAAAGAAGCTGTGGTACATATACACAATGGAATACTACTCAGCTATAAGTAAAGATGAAATATTGCCATTTATCACAACATGGATGAACCTTGAGACCATCATGCAAAGTGAAATGAGCCAGACAGAAAAAAGCCAAGAACCATATGACTTCACTCATTTGTGGAACACAGACTGAAAGCAACAAAGCAACAAAAACTTACAGATACAATCAATAGTTTAGTGGTCAGTGGTTACCTGAGAGTAACCACTAATATATATGGTAATGGAAAGACAACTGACTCTGGGTGATGAACACATAACACAGCACATAATGATGTATTACAGAATTGTACAACTGAAACCTATGTCATTCTGACTAACCAATGTCACACCTACAAATTTAACAATAACAACAACAACAAAGCCAATGGCAATCAGTATGTAACTCAGTAGATTGTACTCTAGGTGACTGATAATTTCTTTCATTATTTAAAAATTCTCCAAGTTTTGGGTAAATGCACTTAAAATATTTCAAGTGAAGCCCATTTTGATAAGATTGGGTGGAACTGAGTGAGAAACATTTTTTATTAATCTGGTCTTTCTGTTTCAATGTCAAGCATTTTAGACCTTGAAGAGAAGGGTCACACTATTTTCATACCGCTGGTCACTACTGAGGTCTTCAGAGAACTGAAGAGGCGCTAACAGGCTGTACGTCAAGCTAGAGAGCGGAAGAACCAATATGGATGTAAGAAGGAGGATGATGAAAGGTATTTGGGCTTTGGGGGAGTGGTGAGGAGGAGACCCGGTGGAACCCACATTAATTCCAATTATTTGTTGAGTCTGAACAGGCACCGTGCTATAATCTATGCCGATACTTTTTAAAGTGGTGCAATCACACCATGAAGAGAGTGTTCTTCTTCTTCTTTTAATTGGCATAGAGGTCTAAGTAACTGGTCCAAGTGGAGACACCTCGTGTGGCTGAGTCAGGGGTCTAATTTAAAAATCTCTGACTCCCACGCCATGCTTTCTCAATCATCCCTGTCAGTCATGAGAGTGCATAAACCCTGTTAGTAAACTACTTGTCTTCATTGCCCTGGAATGAGGGGGTTTCATTTGTTCCTTCACCAAGGCGGCAGGATTTTCACTGAGGTGGGACAGTGATTCAAAAACCTGTACGCCACGAGTCCCCTTTCTTGCTGATATACCAAGTACTCCACAGATGAGCATCCAAACACAGGAACGACATTACCACCTGTACACCTGTGTGCACAGCATCTTCCTTGGGTTTAACTCTCCTGCACTGTTACAGGGGATAAGAGGAGGAAGTGGGACCTGCCAGGATAATTGGAGTAGAGAGCATGCATGCTAATGTTAATCCTACAATTTTTGTGCATAATTTATCCATTTATGATACTGTTGGTTCATTTATGAATAGTTTCTTTCTTAAAAATTAGTTCATCCTCTGACCTTCTCCTATTAGTCCAGACAACTGTGGTTCCAGAGCCAGGGCAGGTCTGGTTGGGAGGGGCAGCAAATACTTTTGAGCAGTAATACGCCAGGTCCTTCCTCAATGTGGACGTCCCTTGTGACACCTACAGGGCTGGCATGGAACCCAGATGTCCTAATTCCCAGTCAGAACTTCTCCCACTTAAAGCATCCTGGTATCTGCCCTTCTCCCAAATGTCACCATCATCCCCAGGATACTGACGGCCACTCTCAGATTTCCTACCCACGTCCCCAGTAAGGATGTACCCAACCAATGAGGTAATGTCACACATGGAGGTGTGCTGAAGGTTATTTTTCTAATGAGGTCCAAATAACATATTCAGAACTGTGTGCTTCTGCTGTTTTGAGTCACGTGATGTCCATTTCGGGACAGGCAAGGTGGTATTTATCAACACAGTGAAGGCTAAAAGTGTCAATAGGATGTATTTTTAGGGAAAAGCTCACAGCGAATCAAAAGTGAAAGCAAATGTCAAGCAGGAGAGCAGACTAGCAAGGTGCCCACAAGCTGCCCCCTCTCAAGTCCACTGGTGACCGACGACATGGCCTTGGGCTGGCCATGCAGCTGCTGTCACAGAGGAGGCTTCACTGCCCATTACAGGGGAGAAAGCTAGTTCTAACTGCTCCATGGGAGGACGGAGAATACAACCTGCTGCTCTCCCACCAGCAGTGTGTGAGGGTGCCTCTTCCTCCACAGCCTCTCCAGTACTTGTGATTCCTGTGTTGTTGATCATAGCAAAGATGTATGTACCCCGATGTTCACCGCAGCACTGTTCATGCTGGCTAAGTCATGGACAAAGCCAAAGTGTCCTCTGACATTAAAAGAGATGACTGGATAAAGAAGCTGTGATATATTTATACAGTGGAATGTTACTCAGCCATAAGAAAAGATGAAATACTGCCATTTGAGACAAAATCGATGGACCTCAAGACCATCATGCTAAGTGAAATAAGCCAGACAGAAAAAACCAAGAGCCACATGACTTCACTCACAGGTGGGATATAAAAGTGAAAGCAACAAAGAAACAAAAACTCATGGACACAGTCAATAGTGTAGTGGTGACCTGAGGAGGGTGGGGGAGACAGATACACGGTGATGGAAGAACTGACTCCGAATGGCGAGCGCATAACACAACACATAGACGATGTATTGTAGAGCTGTACACCTGGAACCTATGTCATTTTTACTAACCAATGTCACCCCAATACATTTAACAATTAAACAATGGTTAAAATGCTATAGAACGAAACAACACAAAACCAGACAACAATAAATCATGCCGGAGACGCGGAAATTCCTTGGTACACTTTCCTTGCTGAGCTACACAGAAATAAGACAGTCAAGCGTCCTTGACACACCCCACCCACTTAAGTAACTCGGGGCAGGTTGGCTAAGCCAGCATCTCCCCCGCCGAGCCGTGGGCACAAATGGGCCAGGCATGCCTCGGTTCCAGGTGCGGGTGGACTCACTCCTGTATGACTGTGGGGAAGTTAATTAACCTTCAGCAGGCTCAGCTGCCCCGTCTGTACAGTGGGTAGTATGACAATAATGCCCGTATCAAAGCGATGGTTGTGAGGATGAAATGAAATTATCCATGTAAAACTTTTGGATAAATTAGGGATGTTTTCAGCTTCAAGAAACAAAGGACACGGCACTGGTTTAAACTAGTAAGAGTTGATTTTCCTCCCACAACAAGTCTGGAGAGAGGTAACTGCTGGTTGCACCACCTTGGTGCCAGCACGACCGTGGTCTCCTTGGGCTCTGCCTCTGGGCCACAGGTTGGCTGCCAGAACTCCGTGTGTCGCTGCTGTACGAGTATTTGAGATCAGGTAAAAATGGGGGAGAAGGTGGGAACCAGTGTTTGCCTTTTACCAGGAAAGGGAAATTTTCTTAGAAGTGTTTCCTGCAGCCTCTCATTCGATCTTTATTGGCCAGAATGGGCTCACACGGGCCACCTCAGCTGCAAGGGAGGCTAGGACATCAGAGACTGGGGTTAAGTGTCACCCAGGCTGGGCACACATGGCCCTGAATAAAACCAGGGTTCGGGTGGCAAGAAAGACCAGGCAAGGAGGTCCTAGGAGACAGCTAACAGAGTTGGGTACAAGGTGGCATCCAGTAACTAATAGTTAAATTCTGCTTTCTTTGTCCCTCCTTCACCACTAAACTAAATAAACCTATTCAGTCTGGGATTCCACATGGATTATGAAGCTACAATCGGATATCGATATTACGGTAAACATTCTGTAAATGGACCTATTTGAAGATAAACGTGACAGTGAGAAACCTGATTCAGATTCACAAAGAAGTTGCCGAATTCACACAATGGGGTCTTTCCCTCCATTCTCCCAAACTTAACCCATTTTATGACCAGAGTACGATGATCCAAACTAGGAAATAACACTGGTGTAGGGCTATTAACTCATCTTTATTCAAGTTCCACCAACTCCCCCGCTGATGTCCTTGTCTCAATCGGGATGGCACTGCCCTACTCGACATGTGTCTTTAGCCTCCACCAATCTGAGTCTGGAATATTTTTAAAGCTAGACATTTTTATTATTCTGACATAGTAACAACAGCAAGGACATTTGAAGTTTTTTGAACGTGTCCTATTGACTTTAAAAATGACATTATTATGTGGTGCGTGGGAAATCAGGGGGTTGGTTTGCTATTATTGATTTGCTTAGTATTCTTTTACCTCGAGAATAAACATGCATTTCAGAATAAAAAATATGGATGATCGAGCTACCGAGGAGCAGCGCTTGGATTAATGAGAGTTCCCTGCAGCTCGCTCCGCACACGGCTTGGTGTCTCCACGGAAATTCTCCAGCCCGTGACGTGCACATTCATCATGTCATAGTGGGTTGATTTTGAAGGTTCTAGATGAATGCAAAATAGACGCTCAAATAGTGACCATTAGCCAACTACAGTACCCTTTATTAGAGAGGTTTAACCTAGGGCACGTGGCGGTCCCTGCAGTAGCAGGCTTATCACATTCCCCTGGGAGGTGGCAGCTGGCAGTGGAGTGAGTCGCGTGCCAGCGGCCATGTGGCCAGGGCTCCCCACACAGCCTCCCGCCCCTCTGCCTGCCTGCGCACGAGACTACGATGATTTATGATCTTGGCAAACAGATTTAAATATTATGCCAATATTTTGGATCAATTCCTGGGGGCATTTCCCTAAACCATACATCGTATTGACTCTTTTGCTGTTGGATGTTTTGATAAATTGAGCTTTGCCTGCCTTGAAATGAGAGTCAAATGAATCAAAACGTCCCCATTTCTGGGCTCTGATGTATCTTTTCATCTCTACATTTAGTCCACACCAAACCCTCCAGCTGACGTCTCCATCGTCACCGTGCCCAGGGACGCAGGCTCCGCGCCAACCAAACAACGGGGTGGGGGGTGGGGGCGCCCACGATGCTCGTGCCATCACCCTGAGCGCCCCGGCTCAGAAGAGGGCAGGTGGCCCTTCCGAATTCCCCATGTTAGTGGCAGTGGCTGCCTTTGTTTCCACCGGTGCTCTAGCCTAGCCGTCTACTCTAGGGGTTAAGAATGAGCAAATCTGTGACGATGCCACTCTTTAGGCAAAGGACAGCTACCTGCTTTGAGAGTAAAACTGTTCTTAAAGGAGAAGGTCAAAACACAGGAAAACAGGGCAACACAGGTTAAAGGTATCCTTCTCCCTCTCCATCAGCGGAAAGGGACAAACCACCGTAGACTTCCGACTCAGACACTGGCCAACGTGGGCTTGTTAACCACAGCAATGGGACATACTGTACTTCTGCAAGTTACTGTTATAAAGTTGAAGAGGTAAAAAGAGGACAGTTGTTTTGGGGCAAACGTGACAAAAAGCAGTAAAAGCCTATGAGTGCGGCAACATTCCCTGCCATATGTCATCTATTATTCCTTTCTTAGATTAAAAAAAAAAATCGCTGGGTGAATAAGTCTGTAGTTCATTTACATATACTCTGCGTATGCTTTTCTTAGTGGCACCTATGTTTGTCATCAAACGTTCATCTTTTGTCTTTCATAATACTGGAGCCTGATGTTTACATACAACTGATGCAACAGTGTTGAAAACAACAGTAAATTAGTTAGTGAGGGCAAGCAGGGCAGAAATTGCCTGTACATTGTTTTTTTACTGTAATGAACGTTCTCCAGAGTTTTCACCTGGTCTTTATATATGTGCTTGCTGGTTTGCTGTCACAGGTTTGTTTGTTTTTTAATCCCTGGAGTAGCTCTAGACTTTCCCAACTGACGTGTAGGGAAATACAGACTGAGCACCCACTGTGGCTCTGGGGCTCAGCGAGGCAGGTCCACCCCCAGGCAGGAGCCCCACGCAGCAGAGCTGAGTCGCGCCTTCATTTGGGTCCTGTGGTGGGGCTACGGGTTTAAGCCTTTGAGTAAAACAGTCTTAAATTGCTTCACAGTCTTTCAAGGCCCTCTTTTCAATGACAAGGACAGATTTTTAAAACAAATTTTACCACTGGTGTACTTCGAGGAGAAGTGTCCTCTCTAGACTGTCCTATCTGTCCTGGTAGAACGTGGCCATGTGCTGGCAGGGTACTGAGTTTCTGCGTTATTGTCTAACCACCAGGCAACCTCAGCCCTCTTCCCTACCATTTCTTTGGTTTGATGAGAGTAGCAAAAATTAAAAAAAAAAAAAATCAAACATGGGACAATCCGGTTCATTTCCAAACTTGACCAAGTTCAAGGTAGTGAAGAACCAGGAAGCGCAGGCACAGGCTTGAGCAGTGATGTTGGGCGTGAAACCCCAGGTCCCGTTCATGCACAAGAACACCTCTGGGCTCCTTGTTCAAGGTGTTCTCCTTCCTCAACCAGATAAGCCATAAACAATTAATTCAAAAAGGGAGGGAAAAGGAAACTACCCCCTCAAAACACGATGCGGTAGATGACTCAGAAAGCAGTGCGAAGGAAACGAGGAAACGGATTGCTTCCAGTGTCCCCAGAACCCTCGTCTTCAGCACGCCTCCTGTCCACACGCACACGCACACGCACACGCACTGTGGCCACCAAGGCGATGGGCAAAACCAAGGGATCGGGGTGGGGGCCGCTGTCCCGGAGAAAGATGGATGATTTCCATGCCGCCTGCCTCTGTCATCCTCTCCGTCACGCAATCGATACTCTCGTACCTGTCGAACCTCCATGGTCACTTTCAAACACAGGGACTGGTTGTTCTTCCGGCTTCGTTCCCTAGCTATCTCTATCCCTCTCCATGGACACTTGGCTACATGGGAGTTAAAGTGTTTGTTTGTTGTTGTTCACTGACCCACATGATCTATGATTTAAAAGTTGAGTTTATCCTCGTGACGGCCACTTTTGCCTTCCATCGTCTCCACCATTTTATTCCCACATGGACAGGAGCTCCTGGCTCATTCTTGGGGATGGGAGTGGCCTCTTGGCGCTGCAGAGTAGTAAATTCCTGGGTCTGGAGTGCCCTGTCCCTTAGTTTTTTCATCTCACCACTTACATTCGGAACCCAAACAAACAAACAAAATCAAAGTGTTTAATTCCTAAGGAAATCCCAGGCTATTTAGTAACGAGGAGCCTGTGGAAAAACCTCCACGGGAATGCGGTGGAAACACGGTGTATCCTGACCAACTTCATCCAGGCTCTCTCATCCAGGAACTTAAGTTTCTGCGTCTCTAAATGCAGACCACTCAAATGGGATTTGTGTTACGTACAATGAATGTATGCTTGAAAATAGTAAGTACACATAATCAATGTATCGGGAGGGAGAGTGATCTCTAATACCCCCTGTAAGGGAATACCACAGTCAATTGTTATTGTACACTATCAATAGTCCCAGGACAGTTAGCGAAGTACGTACGTGCTTTGTAAGTGTGTGTCACTCGGTGTAAAACTGCCCAGACAACGAAGGAGAGCAGCTGACCCCTGCACCAGCAGGAGACCAGGGGTGCCTGCCAGGTCTGCCCAAAATCTGCTTTGTAACTTTTGGGACCTCAGTTTCCTCATTTTTAAAACACAAGTGATTGGGGCCAATACTCTCAAAGATGTCTTCTGGCTCTGCAATGATTTATGTCTAAGGTAGTCAGCACCTCATTACTGACATCACTTAGTAAGATGCTGAGTACCTTGTTTTACTCATACTCTATGCAGGAGTCCCCAAGCCCAGTCCACAGCCTCACATGGACTGGCTAAGACATCTGTAAGGCCCCCACATCATGTGGAATGAATATGTGCTGACTGTACCCTGACACAAATGCGGGGACTGAGTTCTCAGGCTGCACACAGCTGAGAAAGGACGATAGGTATCTGTGCCGACGCAGATGGAATCATGTGATCATGATGTGGACGCCAGCTGATTGAGCTTTATTTGTCCTTAATCCCCCTAGCCTGAACATGAACTTAGGTCAGCCATTACTAGATAACTCTGCAGACATGCTGGCCTGCACACAGCCCCATCCCGTTAAGCCTTCCAAATACAAAGGCCAAGGAGAGAGCCTGAGGAGGTGTCTTCCTTCAAGATGGCCTCTCCCTCTCCCTCCTGACCAAACCTTTGTGTCTTGAGTAGTTACTCCACGTGGCTCAAGTGAGTCCCAGCTGGCTGGAGACGCACAATCCCAGGTGCCAAGGGAAAGGCCCGTGTTACCTTGGGAAGATCTACCCTTGGCACACTGTTCCCATAACTGTCCCCATGGGGAATGCCTGCATTTCTAGCGAGACATCAGGCTGGCCGGCAGTCCTCACCCAGATTTGCTTGTCTCCGTCGGGGTAGGTGTGTCGTGGCTGTTCCGGTAACACCCCACACAAACGTCCTTCACAGGGGTCACTGCACTGCCCTGAGAGAGTCTGTCTCTTACCTGCCCCTACCCTGGCTGCACACTGTCATGACCAGACACCAGTCTTCGACAGAACTCCATTTCCATGACGTCATCTGTGTTGTTCCCTGTCACACTCCCAGGGTCCTGGCATGTACTGGTGGCTAAATACGTATTTTCTGAACAGAAGAATGAATGACTCTATGAATTAATATCTATTGACATTAAGAGCATCAGTCCTCTCAGAAAATATACATTATAAACTCTCAACAAATGACTGGGGGACCTAACAAATGATTCACACGTCCAGAACATATACAACTGAGTCCAGAAAGAAAAAAAATAGGTGTGTGAACACACACACACACACACACGTTCACAAAGCATAATGCCAGGGCATAATTATTTTATTAAGAAAAAGTAAAAATGTTTCTTTAAAGAGCTTGTGAACATCACATACTAAGTTATGTCAAAGGTGGTCATTTGGAAGTCTGGGAAAAATCCCGTCTAAGAAAGACGAAAAGTAATTTCATTATCACAGACTCCTTCCAGGTTCATTTTTCAGTTTTTAATAAAAAATAGTCAGAAAAGTGATTGGAAAATCATTGATAGGATTGGATTCCATGTTAATTGTGGACTTTATACTATCTACACTTCACTTTTCATTTTAAATGGCAGTAGCCTGCCATTTATAGAATCACATTAACATAAAATTATAATAATGACTATAGCTTTTGACAACTGTATTTCCATTTCATAAGTAGAAAAAGCTTAAGAAATTAATTATTAGTATACAAAAAGTAGCTTCACCTTTGTAAACACCTGTGGGTTGATCAAGGATTTATAGTGTCTACCTCAGGCTTATGTGAAGGCCACGTTATTGTAACAAGCCCAAGGAATGATAACCTGTGGGCAAAGACATATGCACATTAGCATACTTCGAATGTGTGCAGTGTCTATTGTAAGATTTAGTTAGAATTTCAATTGCTGTTTGTCAATCAATGGATACTAAAATTATAACTCATACAGATCCATTGTATAATTTTCTCTTAAAGTTTATCAAAATTAGTTTATTAATTGTTTTCTGAACATAAAAGCAATTCAAGTTCATTAAGCTATAAAGATAAATAAAAAAAATCTACAAGTACAGCCAATTATGTAAAGGCAATCCTCTTAAATCCTTGGCAATAGATACATTTTATTAAGTCTATGTTTTTAACCCCAAACTGGGATCGTGCTACTTTAGAGGTGACTGGCTTTTTCAAATATAACATGCTGTGAAAAGACTTCCTTATCATCAAATATATTTTGGTGACACTTTAATTGTTGCAAAACAGTTCAGTATACAGAAGCACCATAACGTGTTTAATTAGCCCTTTGTTTTGGGATAGTTGGCACTTTGGTCAACACTCACGTACACCAGAACCTTCCAACATCAATCCTGCAACATTTTGGCTGGATAATTCCTCATCTTGAGGAGCTGCTTAGGGTGTTCAGTAGCGTGGCTGGCCTCTCCCCCAGCCATGCAGAAGTACCCCCTCCCCCAAACTGTGACAACCCAAAATTTCTCCAGACATTCCCGAATACTCCCTGGGGGACCAAGCTGTCCTCAGTTGGGAGCCATGTCCACAGACAAATAACTGCACAGACCATGGATTTCCCCCAGAGAATACTGTCCCTGAAGGAGAAGGGCTGGATAAAAGGGCGTGGCCTGCAGAGGGCTGGAATACGTGTGACCAATGGCTGCTCTCGAAGGCAGATGGTGTCCGCCCACCAGACATGGCAGTGAGATACTCTGTTTCTCTTTCTCACCAGCATGGAATTGTACCCAGTTCCTTGTTTAAAAGCTATGCCAATTGGAGAGTATCTCGTTGCTGTTTAAAATGCATTTTTAAAACTAAACATTAAACTATCGATTGTGTCCATGGGTTATTTGTTTGGGGGGGGGGGGAAGCTAAATATAAGGTGATGGAACGAGTAGTCACAGTAGGTGGTGAACTTATTATACATCAAGTTGACAATGCACTGTAGAACTGTATGCCTGAAACCTATGTAATCCTTGCTAACAGATGTCACCCCAATAAGTCTAACAATAAAAATGAATTAAAAAAAAACTATTGGGAAGACAAACATTTTCAAGTATGTTTTTGCATCATTTGGATCTGCTCTTGGTGGACAGCCCCTTTGCCCCCTTTCCTGTCAAAGGGTTTCTTTCTGTTTTTCTAGGTGTTCTTTATTGTACTTTATTATACTAAGATATTGCCACTGACTATATTCTGTTGCAAATACTTTTTTCCCATTTTCTCATCTACCTTCACTTACTTATTTTTTTATGCAGAAGTTCATAATATTCTATCTATCCACAGTGGCTTTTATAAATTCTGATCTTGGTATCGTGTTTCTCGAGTCCTTTCTGTCCTCAAAATGATATAAATACTAGACTGTACTTTCTTATAGTACTTTAATCTTTATCTTCCTGATGGTTCACTATTTAAACAGTTTTACCATTTGACTTAAAAGTTTTTGGAGTAATGAGGTGATTTCCAAAATATTTTGATGTTAAAGCGGGGGCTCCCTGATATCTGGGTGAACGGGGACCCGCAGACGAGCTCATGCGCGTTTCACTCTGCTAGCTTCACTTGGCTGCTTGCTTCTCTGATTGCTTCCTTGCTGTTTCTCCCATCGTGATCATAATGGGATGATGGAAGAGGTGCCCACAGAAGCAAACAGAATGGAACCGGAGAAAATAGGAAAAAACTGAAACCATTTAGCTTATCTGTTCACTTGAAAGCAAGAATCAAGGAGATGTGTGTAGAAAGGAGCAGGCGGTCCACGCGGTGGTGCTGGCTGAATGGAGGCTCTTCCTGTTTAGTTGCCTTCGGGATGAGTGGAGTGTCGGAAGTGCAAGTGCACAAAGCTCCTCCGCGTATGTAACCTACTTACACGCTCTCAGTTCACTCACAAGAGCACAGCAGTTCAATGGCTCAGAGCCCTCACACAGCTACTGGGTGACAGAGCTGCAATGCAAAGAAAAGTCTAGATTCTCTGGCATGTTACTTTTTTCTCTATTAAAACAGCTCCAAACATCTGATCACGAAGGGTTTGGGTTGCTGTTGTTGAGAAAATAAATCTACACGAGGCTTTGGCAGGTACATAATTCAGCTTTCTGTTTGTCACAATGAATTGATGTCTTCTGGACTTTGTGACTCTGCTTGGATTAGTGTCTGAAGTTGGAGAGCCTCCTAGGGGTATAGCAAGAATTTGAAACATTTTTCAAAAAAAAAAAAAAAAAACCACGTGAGCGAACGTCAACGCCCAGGTCTCAGACCTGCACAGCTTTAGTCAATTTCCTCCTAATGGCCTCTTGGATCATTTCACCGTCACGTGGATAACTTTTCTTAACCACAAAACTTACCTTTAAGGAAACAAAACGCAACAAAACAAAGCATACTCTTCTAGGAAAGGATTCCAATGCAGGAGAAAGACACGGAATTTGAAATGATGAGGTGGCTCTTGTTCGTTCTCTCCCTGATTTGCACCTCCACACACGGATGCACTTTCTGAGGTTCACAGAAACGTGGTTTAATGTCTTCTCTGGAGGCACTACTGCCGATCATGGACAACTTCCTGCCTCCAACCCCCCTTCCCGGCAAAAAACACTTAGTGGCCTTCGTATTTATTCTTCTGTTCAAACTATTGAGGCTAATGCTATATAGATAATAAAAAATTAGGCTGGCAATTTCTTTTGGTAACTAAAAAATTTTTTTTCAACCTCTTCTTTCTTATTATGTGTCCATCAAGGCTATTTCTAGTATCATATTATGCTCGAAGATATACGGAGTTGATTCAAACATTTGAGAATGGGAAAAGAGCAGACTGGAACCTAATCTCTTAGCGACCTCAATTATACATCTTACAAGTCATTAAAGTGGCTCTTAAGTCATTAAAAATGACCCATTTCCCCCTCAGGGACACCCTGGCATTGCTGCGGGGACTTCATTTTGAAGCCTTTGTTTTCCCTCCTTAAGAACAGCACAACTAGTAAAACCAGGGTCGCACAGCTGCCCACTATCTGCATCCGACGCTGACACCCTGAAAGTGGTCCACGTGTCCAACACTTCGTGACTAAGACTTGCATGGTTCACTCTGCAAGTCCCGGGCACGTGCCACAGCAAGACAAAACTCTCAGGACCGAATGCTCCAACGCAAATGTGTCCTTTTCTTGGGCACAGGGCAGGCTGAGAGTAATTTGGTTCAATGGGTAGAAGAAATACTATCAGAATGCCATTTTCATTACTTGTAACCCTTTGCTATTGACATCTCTCTGCCGTTTTGAAGCGTCATTGCTGATTAGACCAGTACTTCCAGTGGACAGCCACAGGTTATGAAAACCAAGACGACGAAGGGTCACGTGCTTTCGGCTCACACGGAAACGTTCACAAGACACGGGGAGGCTGAAAATGGGTAGTTAGTTACACTGTCACAAAACTAAACAGAACAATTCCAGTTTCCACGATGGCAGAAAGAAATCTAAAAGAACGGGATTCTGGCGGGGAGAGGACTGCTCTTTGTTTTTGCTTCCTCTTGATGTAACTGTTAAATGTTTTGCACAAAGCTTACATTTCGGAGCGAAATATATTTGAGTGAAATATCTGAAAACACCATCTGGGGGGGGGCGGGGAAGAATCTGAGCCAGGTCTTGGGAAAATCCTTTGAGATTTCAGAAACATGAAAATCAGTAACTGGATTGGAGGGCTTTGGGGTAATCCCCGAACTGTGGAAATTCCCAGTATACCTGGAAACAACCTAGTCTGAGCCAAATGCCCATGAACTAGATGTTTTGAGTGTACCCCACTAGCAGGGGAGTCTGGACGCTGACTGCACGTTCATTCACTCACTCACTCATTCGTATTTCTTCTCTCCGTCCCGCCCTCGCCCTCGGCCATCCCGTACACTGCGCGCAACGACTTGTACAACGCAGTCGATTCAACAGACGCAGCAAGTACTTCCAGCCCAGCACTGGATGGCAACAGGGTTCCTCCATGCTAGACTTTCTCAGTTTATTGCAGCAATTGTCCTTGCAACAATCTGTAAATCGTTCATCACATTTTATAGCATTCCGATTGGCTCCAGCGTACATCTGGTTAGTTCTTAATGGCTGAGAGTTTGTATTGGCGACGGTTATGGGCAACTTCCAGATGTAATGGGAACTGCTCACCTTGGTGGAGAAAGGAAGGTGAGGGGCCAAGGACCGTTCTCTTGGATGCATCTTTTGAAAATCGTCCTTGATTAAATTCTAAACTGACACTTCGTAAGCCTGGCTGTTCAGGCCGAGTACAGCTCTTTGCTGAGAGCTCCATGCTTGTCGGTGAGCAGAAATTATCTTCCCGTGAGATGGTGCGGCGATGTCATTTTTATTTGTAATGAGAGAAATAATGAGAAAAATCGCTCACCCCCCGCCCCCCCCAATCCAGCACAGCCAGCCGACCCTTGACATCTGTCTTTCATGCCGGCTCGTTCATGCCGCCATTTGTTGTTGTTGTTGTTGTTGTTGTTGTTGTTGTTGTATTTTTTGATAGAGATATTGTTGGATGGAATCTATTGATATCCCTCAATCACATTTTTTGTTTTGGCCAGTGCACACAGGACCACCCTTACCCACTAAATTATAAAATCTAACTTCTAAGCTGAGCCTTTCGTAAGATGTGCAGAGTCCATATTTGCAAACTTGTTTTTGGCTAATAGTCTGGTATGAAAATGTGAGGAACATTATGGTGTTTTGGAAAAAGTTCCAGTAACTCAGAAATCTTGAGCAACAGGGGCAGATCACATTTCCTTAATATTAAGAAATAAACTCAGAACACTCCCATTTGTTTTCCCACCACGGAGCATTCAAGGGAAAAAACTGTTTATAAATCGTGCTAATTGGTCCCTTTGTCATTGCCCTATTTGCATCTAGACGTCATGCACTTTGGCTCTTGCAGTGAAAACTGAAAAGCAGTGAAAACAACGTGATGGTATTGTGGGTAAGGTGTGACAAAGCTCGGGGTGGGGTGCTTTCCGGAGTCACTAGGCGGCCCTCTCCGGAGTAAATCCCGTGTGTGTTTGTGCGCGTGTATCTGCTTCACCGTTGCTAAAGTTTGGGATGGCACAGATCCAGCCAGCTCTTGTTTAATTTAATTTAATTTTTGGAGCAGCACAATTTCCTCATTGACACGAGAAGGTATGTTAATGGTAGAAGCACAAAGAGTATTGGTTGCCCAGTGACTGATTTGTGAAATCAACTCAATTATTCTTTTTTGTGTATCCAATAGGTACGTGAACTTGTTGAAATTTGTCACATTACTTATAGTGAACTTGTCACCTCAACTGAATGCCAGTTCCCTCCAGTCACCACCACCGGGGTCTCCTTTCTGTTCAACTCCCCACACCCCAACTTTTTAGAGCGTTTCACCACTAAGTTCAGGATTAGTGTTCATTAATATCTGGGGTTTTCCCACTACCAAACTGACCCAAACGGCTGCCGAACTTCTGCTCTTACTAAAGTCTATTGTAGTATTCCCACCACCTGTATCCACCACAGGCAAATGCATTCAGAAGCTCCAAATAGGTTCCTGCGGTCACCCAGAGTTAATGCTGACAGTGGTCAGCGAAATCACCAAGCCAGGGGTTCTCAAGGTATTGTCCTTGGACAGGTAGCAACACCCTCACCTGAAACCGTGTTGGAAAGGCACCTTCTCAGACCTCCCCCCCCCCATCACTCCCGAATCTGGGTGTGAGGCCCAGGGATCTGCATTTTAACAAATCCTCCAGGTGTTTCTGTTGCATACACCCAAGTTTGAGAACAACTGATCTAACACAATCTACCTGTTTCCCAGGTGAGGACGCTGAGACTCATGAGTTATGAGTTATGCATAACTTCACACCTAGTTGAAATCAAGACTAGAACGAGCATCTGATGTCCAGTCCAGGGCTTTCCATGTTCCAGAATAACACTACTGTTCACGATAAGCCATAGTGTGCTGACCCTGTCCCAAACCGATAAATCCAAGTGAGTAAACGTACACCTGAAGGGGACTGAGGGCAGTGAGAAGGCTGTTGCTGTAAAGGCACGTGCCACTTTTCAGTCCCACAACTTACTCCCCTGCAGACAGCGCGACACCTTCTAGGAAACGACACGTCCACCAGGAGAACTAGATCAAAACACTTCACTAAATCTGATCAACAGTGCTCAACAGCAGGACGTGTAATAAATTTGTACTAATTAAAGTTCTGAAGAGCAGGTAAGCAATACGACGCAGCTGTGTGGGCTTGATTTCTAGAACCAAGGGCCACACGCAGCTCCTGTCCACACCTCCCTGTCTGCAAGGAGGAAAACTTCACATGGACTTTGACAGTCACAAGGCCTTCCAAGACCTGTTCGACGTGCGTGCTGCAGTGCTTCGGACGCGCCTCGCAGAGAGCCAGGGACGACCCATTGCTCTGCACGGCCTCACGTGCTAACGTTAAAAATGCGAACCAGCTAAAGCCGAGGTCAAATGTCCCCTTCGGTCACCCTGAGCTGGTTCAGATAGCTGATTATTCACCTGCCAAAGGAAGCGCGCCAATAAACACGTGGTCTGCTGAGAGAACAAAGTTGGGGTGCTCAAGTGCTTGGCGAATTCGTCAGTCACAAGCACGGGAGGGGAGGAGCAAGGGGGAGTGTGTCCTAGAGAGCCCGCACCCGGGTCCCAGGTCCCACCGCCTCCTCAGGCGGGACTCTGAGGGCAGCTGCTCACCGCCGTATCGCCACAGAAACAGCTCTGCCCTGGAGTCAAGGTTTTGCAGAAGGAAAAGACTGATTAAACCAAGGACAAATCCCTGGACCCAAGAACGAATGACGGCAGTGAAAGCATGGTCATCCCCGGAGTAGTTCACAGTTCCCCAAGAACCTTCTAGAAAGGTAATTTATAGTTGATGAGTTTAAGACATGATGGTAAAAGAAGGTTTGGAGAACTGAGGTTTGGGTGAATTCATAAAAGTGTCTGTAAACATACGTGCAGCTGCGTAAAGGACGCAATAGAAAGCGCTGGGAGTTCTGATACATTGACCCCTTGGCGGTCCTAACGCGACGCTGCTGAATCTCAGCGATCAGTCCTTACTCACGTACACTCTTTAAGATCTCCCTCCACAGATGCCATGTTTGCCAACTCTTTTGTTGCATATTAAGATGCATACCTTTTTCCTGGCTATTTAAAAAAAAATCCAAATTCCTAATGTCTTGGGCACTTCTAATTCTCCCTCCTGTTACCGGCCTTGGTACTGCTGGGTCGGACAAATCCAGTGGTTTGAGATTAAAACAACAAAACAAACCACTTTGGGAAACTCAGCTCCACTGACTATTTCTGAAACTGCCTTCCCTCCTCCTGACGCTTTTCGGCCCATGCAAAGCTCCTGACAAGCCCAAGCAGCAGCCCTAACCTCAGCTCAGCTCCCTCGGGCCTCCGGAGGGCACCACGGAGGCGCGTGGCTGCTCACGTGTCTGCGCCCAAAGGTGTCATTTCAAAAGCCCTGCGCGTCCTTCCTGTGATGTGTTCGTACCCCGTTGTCACACTTAAGGCTAGGTGCGTGCCCGCTGAGGAGCGATGTCCGAATATGTGCAGCAGAAACGAAAATTCCCAAGATGGACAAGAAATACACTCGCGGTATTAAAGTGTTTGCAGGAGAAACTCACTCTGACTGAACCCTGAAATCGCTCAGGGAAGTGGGGCGATTTGTCTCGTCTCCATTGTTATTCCCAGAACGACACCGGGGGGTGGGGTGCGCCTCTGCCTATTGCACGCGCTCCGTGACGGAGCCACTGCAGAGCGGTTTCCCGAGCGCCCGCCTGCTGCTAAGTGCCATCGCCCAGCGGACACGAACAGGCGTTCGCCGAGGGCCAAGACCCTGCCCACTCAAAACAAGTGCCCTTCTAAGCCGAGCCGTCGTCACAGACCATGTCCACTGCAGTCCGTTCCTCGGTCCATATTATTAAGTGACACCAAACCCCAAGTCTCTTCCTTCCACTTGTTGTAACACTCACTCTCCAACGTGATAGGAAAAGGATGGGATTCCTTCAGTTCACATAGGAACCCCACCTGATACTGTCAGACCTTACTGATGGTCAAAGCTCACCGATGAGGTGGGGACAATCCTTAGTGGATTCCCAAAGCACCAGAGCGCAGGGCTTTCCGAACCAAACCGTGCCCGGACATGACCCCCTCGCACAGCACGAAGTCAAGTGCGTTCTAATCGGAAGCCCCCAGGTCACGGCAGGACTCTCCGCTGTGCGTCCTTTGTCTCCTCACGGTCTCTCATTGACACCCCCAATCCTGGTCACCACCTGGCAACTGAGCCAGGAAAGGTGAAAAGCAAACGTGTCACGGCTGGTCCAGAGCCGGAAGGGAGCCAAGGGCACGTTTCCAGGGACGACTACGACGCTTTGCTTACGAAGAGTCAAGCTTTACTGGGTATCACGCAAGTGTCTCTCCCAAAGCCCCCAATCCTCAGAAATGACAGCACCCCCACGGCCGACGACAGAAAGAGGAAGGCGTCTGAATGACGGCACGTGAACGAGGTCTTTTTGGGGAAAAAAAGGAAGATTAACTCATCTCTCTCCGAGTCACAGGTGTAAGGTGACACACATTAGGACAGGCTTGGCTGAGCGCAGTCATTTGTTTCACGTAGGTGTGGGCACCGTCTGCTCCCAGATGTCGGAGGACGGAGGGGACGTCACGCGGCAGCGAACGCTCTTCTGTGCTGCGTCCGACCCGCGCTGCTCCCTGCGGCCCGCTTATCGGCTCTGCTCCGGGGCTACGGTGAAAAGCAGGGTGGTGTGCAGCAACTGGGGGCAGCCCCACCTGAGACGCGGGGCCCACGGCAATCCCAAACCCCCAAACAGGAGAAGCCTGTTGACTACCATGGCTCAGGACACGGCCTTTGGGTACTCCCAAGGGCACAACGCACAGCAGAAAGAGCGGGAAACGCCTCAGGTTCAGAGTGGCCCTTTGAAGTCACAGGGTCGTTCCGAGACTTGCCGGGAACTTCAGGTGGGGCTGCTGGGGGTGTGGGAGTCGTGCAGGGCGACGCCGGCTTCCTTCTCACTAACTCGGGCCATGAGCCCAGGCTCCAGGTCAGAGCGCAGTGTGACAGCAAGTGAGGCACGAGGCAAGGTGCACCAGCCCCCAGGACGAGGCCCGCAGCAGGGTTCCGGCCGAGAAGGACGCCCAGCCCGGACGCGGGCGAGACGCACACCGGGCACTGCTCTCTGCACCCGAGGGCCGGCGCTCCAGCTACTGGTCTTCACCCGGGGCACGAGGGGGCCCTCCGAAACCCGGAATTTCCTCATTAAAAACTGGGTACTCGTTCTCACACGTTTAAACCTCAGGCACCGTCAGACTCTCCGTTGGATGCGGCGCACCCGTCCGGACGCTTCTCCGTCCGCTTCCTGAACTTGTTGGTTCTGATGCCTTTCGTGCTCCTGCCGTGTTTTGTGTCACCTCTTCCCCATCGGCAAAGCTTCTTCCTTTGAGGACTTTCTCTCATCCAGAGAAACGAAGAAAAGTCACTCGGGGCAAGATCGTGTGAATAGGGAGGGTGGGGCACAGGGTTTGTACAGTTTTGGGGCAAAAACGGCTGAACACCCAGCGCGGGGTGGGCAGGGGCGCTGTCACAGCGGGAGAACCGGCCCCGTATTCGCCACGACTCAGGACATTTCTTCCACACACTGTGACCCTACCTCCTCAAAACTTCCAGATAAACCTTGGGAAGGCTGAGAACCACTGTGTTAGAGGGCAAGGACTTTACCTACCGTATTTACTGGTATACTCGAGTGTCTACAACAAGCACACAGTAGGCACGTAACAGATACTTGTGCAGTAAAGAAAAATCAAAAGGCACCTTCATCACAAAGGTACTGCCCGAGCGGGGGGCTGTGTGCTTCTAGGCAGGCTGTGTCCTACACGAAAGGACGTACCTGGCCCAGCTGGCAAGGTGAGGCTGGAATCCAGCCAGTGTGTCCCACCAAAACCTGGTCTGCAAGGGCCAAGGTCACAGAAGGGTCTTTTGGCAACTCATCTGCCCAGTGAAAAAGGGTGTTTTGGTGGACAGAGCCCCCCGGGCTCCACCAGGGTCAGCTTCCCCTGCTGTCAAGGCGCAGGGGCCGTCGGAAACAGGCAGCGTGTTCCATGGACACGAGTCAGCACTTCGGACATCTCGTTCCGTTCAAGACTGAGGTCCTTCTGCAACAACAGTGCTGGGCAAGGCCGGGGGAGGCACCTTCAACGAACCTGTCGCTACGCCCTCGCGAACGTAACTCAACTTGAATTTGAAGCCTTGAAAGGACAGAAACGTTGGCTTTACTCCTCGTGTGCTATTAACCAGCCAACAAGCTACTACTCCGGGCATTTGGATCATCATTTTGCCCCTCGTTAACACACAATCAAATATCATTGGGAACGGAAAGCTGCTAAGACGTTTAAGTGCAGAGAAACACCACCACGGAGGGTAAGACGACAAATGAACTGATGGCCACGTGAAGACACGAAGGCCGAGGTGCCTTAACTTCCGCACGGCCGGCGTTTGGGGCAGATAATCTTTTGCTGTCAGGGCCCATCCTGTGCATCGTGGGATATTAAGGAGCATCCTTGGTCTGCATGCAGTCGATGCCAGTAGCATTCCAGCCCCCGGTTGTGCCAATCCAGAAGTTTCTATGTGTCCCCTGGGGCTGGTTGAGAACCACGGGTGTAGGTAAAGCTGTCACACTGGGGTTGGGGCTGAGCCAGAAGACCTCTAGTTTTCATGGGTAATCAAACCTCTCTCTCCCTAACCGCACAAGCCTAGGTGGGAGGCTCTAGGGGGTCAACCTGGCCACTGAAGTCACCACCGAACCCACCATTTCTCTTCATTTGCGTTGTCCTTATTTACTATTCGCAGTAGGTGTGACTTCAGCCAACCCTTTCTCCAAATCAGGCCAAGGGTACAGTGATAGCCCTGACCACTCAGCAAAGACTGCTGATTTCAGACAAGGTGCACAATGGTCAGCTGGTTCGAGTGCACACACGCAGGCTGCACGTTAGATTACTACCTGACGCAGAGGCCAAGGGAACTGCACGGTCTAGGTTCTCGATCTGCGACGTTTGCACCTGTGTGTGCTGCTGCCCCACACTTGTCACTTAGCCTGGTCTGACCTCTGCTCCTCCCTCCACCCTCTGACCAGCGTCTGTGCCCACGCTGCGGCAGCTGAACCCGGGCCCTTTCTCAGCCTGATGGGCTCGGACCCGGCGGTAATGCAACAGCGCTGTGCCCGCGGCTGCCCAGGCCTCACCCCTGGCTTCTCCACCCGCCTCTCCCATCCTACGCAGCCGGTGCCCCCGGCGGTGCTGACTCGGCGAGCTCTCCCAGGTCACTCCCCTTCTCAGCACTTCCCCACCACCGTCCTGGTCCAAACTGCCGCCTTCTGTCACCTCTGCCATTTCTCTGTGTCCCTGCTTTGCCCACGAGAGTCCATCTTCCCCAGCAGCCACGTCAGTGAAATGAAAGCACAAACCTGAGCAAGTTCTCTGTGCTTCCGATCTCCAGGGTCCCCCCGCCCACTTAGAACGAAGCCCAGCGCAAGACGAGGGTCCGGGAGACCCTGATAATCGGCCTCGCCATCGTGCCAGCCTCGCGGGGACCCCTCTCCTGCTCTGCCCCCCCGCCTGCTCCGTTGCCGTGTTACGCACGTGCCTCCATCGGGAGTTTCCCGTTCTGCTCTCTTCTGCCTGAAATACTTCTCTGGACATTGGCGAGCCTCGCGCCCTCGCTTCCCTGAGCGCATTACCAGGCGTTGTCGGACTCGCCGTGCTGGTTACTCTGCCACATCGTGGCCAATGACTGACCCAAGTTAACCGCGTAATCCTCCCCCTCGACTGCATGCTCTGTGAGGGCGAGGGTTAGCCTCGTTCATCGCTGCCCGTCCCGCGTCCAGAGACAGCCTGACCTAGAACCCACCCCCAGATGCCTCAGAGCAGATCACTCAAACGTGCTGGTGGCTACAGCCAGGAGTGAAACGGTGCAGCAGCTGACACGAGGGTTTTGCTACTTGGGCTTGTCACTCAGCCACTCGTTTTATTCCCTTAACATTTTTATTAAGAAACTATGCACCCTCACAGTCAAGAATTCCAAATAACTAAATATTTAGGGTATTCAGCCACGAGCCACAGAAATGTGAACTGTGGGAAAAATGTATTAATTCCGACTCATTTGACTCTTATGTTGTGATAACAGTTGGAGTTTTGGGCAGGAAACCATGGAAAATTCAATATAACAGTGTGCGTAAGATTTTAAGGAAATGCTTTCAAATTTTAGGGATGCCAACTCTCCAATACCAGGAAGCAGCCAAGTATTGGCCAAGTTAATAGCAATCACCGTGCGCACATCTACTCACCCAGGGCGCTACCGAACAGCGCAGGGCACCCAGGGCCCTACCGAACAGCGCAGGGCACCCAGGGCCGTACCGAACAGCGCAGGGCACCCAGGGCCCTACCGAACAGCGCAGGGCACCCAGGGCGCTACCGAACAGTGCAGGGCACCCAGGGCGCTACCGAACAGCGCTCGCCCCTTCACTCGCTTTGCTACTTACGCTTCCCACCCACCTACCCACCCACCCATCCATATACCCACGCGCCCACCCACCCGCCCGCCCACGTCATAATGGTTACTGAGTACCTGCTCCATGCTGGACAGTGTCCCAGCGGGTGGGGAAGGGTGCGACAGCTGTCACCCAAGCAGGCAGGAGGCTTGCCCTCACCCAGACACCTGAGCTGAGGAGCTTCCTTTTCCCCTCTGACACCTGCAGTGCAATGACCTGTCGTCAGCCCAACCCTGGGAGTCACTGGCGTCCGGACCTGGGCTCTGCTCGTTCGGGCCCGGCTTGTTCTTTTCTCTGACTCCGAATATTAAGATGTGTGAACGGCTTCGAAATAAAGACGCGTGATTGTCCCCACCACCAGGGAGCGGCACGGGGGGCCATGCTGTCCAGGCTTGGATTTACTGAGGACACAGCTGTTTGTATTTCTCACTGGGGAGCATTCACAAGAACATCAGCAAGTAGCTTTGGGTGAAAACGTCCCAGAAAACAGCAAGAAGTGCCCGTGAAGCAGAGATGGACGGAAGAGACCTGCCCGCAGTGAACAATTCGCGCGTCCCCTTCCGAGCCGGGGCTGGGCCAACACACGGCTCGCTCGGCCCGTAAAGCTGCTGCTGCTGGTTTGTCTTCAAACGTGTGTGACCCCAAGAAGGCAAGGGGCGTGGTGCGTGTCCCCTGACCACAGCGCCCCTGTGAGCCGACGCTGGTCCGGAGGGGCTGCCGCCCGCCCCGCTCAGCCTCGCCTGTCGGCCTGGCCGCCGGTCGGGAGCGCAGGCATTAGGGTGCGCGGCTCGGCGCCCGGCGTGCGCACGGCAGGGAGCGCCATCTGTGCTCCTTTGTTCCCGTCCCCGAGCAGCACGTCGGGAAGAGACGAGGGACAAAGACCGAGGCAGGACGTCCGTCTCCCCCAAACGCCCCAAGTGCCGAAGACTGGCCTGCTGCATCTGGGTGACGGGCCCAGTCGATCCGCCCTTCGGGAGGACCGAGTCCTCCTCCCCCCCGTGGGAAACTCGCATGAGCACCGTGTGAGGCAGCCACACTCCTTGGTGTTGCCTGTGGCCCAGAGATGGTCACACATCGAGTCCTCGAGGCCCGGCTGAGAACTGAGGGGCCGTGAT
>PVJL010013419.1:0-32441 GCA_004026885.1 Lyroderma lyra
TTAATTGGGTTGGCAAAACTGTATTTTAACATTAACACTTAGCATTACATTTTTTAGATTTCAACAAAATAACTTTTTTTCTTTTTACATAGTTTAATCTATATTTTTGAAAGCACTGAAGTTAGTTACCAGATGTGGTGATGAGGTTTTCTAAATTGCATTCAAGATTACATCACCAGCTTCTTTAAAAACAGATGGAAAAGAAATGGTTGGAATGGGGGATACCTAAGATGGCAGAGTAGGTAAACACTGTGCCTGCTCCATTCCATGAACACATTAAAATTACAACTAAATTATAGAACAACCAACCCAGAGAACCACCTGAAGTCTAGTTCAACAAAAGTTTTATAACTAAGAAAACAAAGAAGATGCCATGTCAAACCTGGTGGGTAGGGCACAGATGTGCAAATGGATGAGCCAAAACCTCCATGTGGCAGGAGAAAACCAGAAGGGATATCTCAGCCATAGAGGCTCCCCACAAAGGAGTGAGGGACCCTAGCCCCCCAGTGGGCTCCCCAATTCAGAGTACTGGTGCTGAGAAGAGGAGCCCCCCATCTCATGGTGAAAAACAGTGGGGATTCTGACTGTTTGGGTGGGACAGAGGGTTGCAAGTAACCCAGAGTCCTCTTGAAGAGCCTATGTACAGAGCCAGTCACTTGTGGGCACTCACCTTGTGTTCCAACAGAGGGATGGTGGGGTGTTAGAGGCATACAGAGGACAGACTGAGGTGTGTGGGTTTGGGGTGAGGGCTGTAGGTAATGTTGCACTTTTTCTGAGTTGAGTCATCTCCCAGTGCAGGCGGCTGACCATCTTTCTTGTGTTACACCTGCTCTAATCTGAATCTGATTGGTCTGGTGAGCTTTGATTGCTCCATCCTGCTGACTCACTGGGACACTGCCCTACCCAACTTCCCCAATGCAAGAGATACTTTCTCTGGTGAGCAGCCAGCCTCATCTGTATTGCAATCTTTTCTGGAAAACTATCATAAGAGTCCGCAGGCTGTAGGTGGATGGCAGTTTGTCTCAGTGTGCTCTCAGAATGTTGTTGAATACCTATAGGCATAACACTATCACCAAACAAGAATCTACAGGAATACCTGATGCAGGTGACTAAGGAGACTGTGGTAGGACCCCACAAGGCTCCTACCAAATAAGGCTACCTAGCAATAAAGGAAGATGTAGCAAATCTACCTAAGACATAGAATCAAACATAAGAGAGGCAACCAAAATGAGGAAATAAAAAAATGTGTCCCAAGTGAAAGAATAGCAGAAAACATCAGGAAAATATCTAAACAAGATGGAGGCAAAGAACCTATTAGAGACAGAACTGAAAACAATGGTTATAAGAATGCTCAAGGAACTTGGTGAAAATTTCAACAGATAACAAGCATTAAGAAGTACATAGAGACCATAAAATAAAACCAGGCAGAAATAAGGAAACAATAACTGAAATGAAGAATGGAATTATCAGACTAGATGAAGAATTATCAGTGATTTGGAAGAAAACACCCAATCAGAACAACAAAAGGAAAAAAGAAATCCAAAATAATAAGGATAGTTTAAGATTCCTCTGGGACAATATCAAGTATAATAATATTCACATCATAGTGGTACCAGAAGGAGAAGAGAGAACAAGGAATTGAAAATCTATTTGAGGAAATAATGACTGAAAATTTTTCTAACCTGGTGGGGGAAATAAATATTCAAGCCCAGGAAACTCTGTACAGAGAGTCCCAACAAGATAAACCCAAACAGACCCACACCAAGACACACCATAATTAAAATGGCAAAAGTCAAAGACAATGAGAGAATCCTAGTAATTTATGAAGGAGCTCCCGTAAGACTGTCAGCTGATTTCTCAAAAGAAACTTTGCAGGCCAGAAGGGACAGGCAGAAAATATTCAACATGATGAAAACCAAGGATCATTACAATCAAGATTACTCTATCCAGCAAGGCTATCATTCAAAATTGAAGGACAGATAAAGAACTTTCCAGACAAGAAAAAGCTAAAGGATTTCATCACCATCAAACCAGTATTACAAGGAACTTTAGAGGGATGCCTTTAAAATGGCTGGGGGAGGGGGAGGGAGGAGCAAAATTATGAATAATAAAATGACAATAGCTACATTGTCTATCAACAGTAATTGTCAATTTAAATGATTAAAAGCTTCAAGAGACATGAAAAGTATTGTGCTGAGTGCAGTGTCAGACAGAAAAAGACAGATCCAAGTCAGTATCTCTTATAGGTAGACTCTAAAGGAGAAAATAAACAACAAAAAAACAGAAACAGATTCATAGACATAGAAAACATTTGGATTGTTGCCAGATGGGAGGAGGGTTTGGGGAGTAGGGAAGGGATTAAATAGTACAAACTGATTGTTACAAATTAATAATTGTGAAGATACAGAGTATGTTATAGGGAATATAGTCAATAATACAAGGTGGAACAATTTTGTGAACTCATCCTAGAAAAAGTGCTACAGGGGGTTCCCTGGTGGTGTAGTGGCTGGGCTTCGACGCTCTCAACACCGTGGCCTGGGTTGGATTCCCAACCAGGGAGTCACCTAAAAAAAAAGTGTTACATACCTCATTATTGAACATTACTATGGTCACGTTTAAAGTACTCCCCTTGGGAAGCTATGCACCAATACCAGCTCCTAGTCCACACTTCAAAGCAATCTTTGAATTCTTTTTTGGAATGGTCATCAAAGCTGTCATCATACCCAAAATCTGACAATTAAGTTCACAAACTTGCCATCATACACTTAAGTTGACAGCACTGTACAAACAATTTGGTAAGGTGTCATAACCTTGCCAATTGCTTTGAAAGGTGGATTAGGCGCTGGCATTGGTATGTAGCTTCCCAAGGGGAGTGCTTTGAAGGTGACCGTAGTGATATTCAGCAATGAGGTATGTAGCACTTTTTCTAGGATGAGTTTGTGAAATTAATTTTTCAACTTGTATTGGAATAACAAAGAATGGTGTCAGATGGATAATAGATTGATTGGGGTGAGAGGAGGAGGGCTGGAGGGGTGGGCGAAAAGGAGGAAGAGATTAAGAAGTACAAATTCCTAATTACAAAACAGTCATGGGGATGTAAAGTATGGCATAGGCATATAGTCAATAATGTTGTAATAACTATGTATGGTGTCAAATTGGCACCAGATGTATCAGAATGATGATTTTGTAAGTCATATAAATGTCTCATTACTGTGTTGTACACCTGAAACTAATATAGTATTGTATGTCAAATATAATTGAAAAACTAAAAAATTATAATAAAATGAAAAAAAGTTGAAATGAGTAAGTAGCAATAGACTTTTTTACATGGGCTCCAAATACACACACACACACATCATATTTTTAAAGTTTACCAATTCATAGAAATATGTGTGTTTAATGCTATATTTACTGCTTAGGATTCTTCAACTGTAAATGCCTGGTATTATTAATAACAAATTATTAATGTGCAGAAACATAAATGCATTTCTTCCAAATTAGATTTGTTCTTTTTCACAATCTGGTTGACTTCTTGCTTAGGAATCCCATTTGAAAAAAATAGATTTCACTCAACAACTCTGTTTGTTCCCTATAATTATTTTATAGTAATATCTTATTTACCTGGATCTGACCTAACAATTCTTTTCCCTTTGGGGCTCTTGGTCAAGGAGGCTATATGTACAAGGAACCACAGACAAAACAGAAATAGAATATTCACTTTATTAATTAATGGAAATGCACATGATGACAGCAACACCCGCTTTTCTTTTTTTAGCTCCTCCTCTTCATATCCCCTGTTTCTTTCCTTGTTGGACTTCTGGGGAGGCTATTGCCAGCCTCAGGCTTTGAGGCAAATACAGCGTGCCATCTTCGTCTGACTGAGGCGTGTCCCATCTTTTGACTTCCCTGGGCCACATTAAAAGAAGAAGAATTGTCTTGGGCCACACATAAAATACACTAACACTAATGATAGCTAATGAGTTTAAAACAAGAAAAAGGTGAAAAAAGAAATCTCACCATGTTTTAAGAAAGTTTACAAATTTATGTTGGGCTGCGGGTTGGACAAACCAGCTTTAACTGAATAATGACTTGCTCAGGTTTGCTCCCATGAGGAGAGAGTCAGGTCTGGACCCATAGATCCATTTTTCTAACCAATCCAGTAGGTCTTCTCTGTGAGGAAAAATTAATTATAAGAGGAGAGATCTCTCTTCTGTTAAGTACAGGAAATAAAGTCAAAGTAGGTCATGACTTTTAAGTTTCGGGTAAAATACTTCTCCCATGTGAATGCATCAGATGGGTGATGCTTAAGGAACTGGAGATACTACTTCTATGAGTTTGCAAGTAGGGAGAGAAGTTGAAGCTACTTCTTCTAAAAAATGAAGCCAAAACAAAGGGAAAAAGAGAGTTTTTTTTTTTTATGATAAACAGGAAACACAAATTCATTAAGTCTGTTCTTTCACCTCAACACCTAATGTTTTATGAAGTTTTAGCAGTCTTGGTTGTCTGATTTTAAGTCAGCATGTGATTAAAAGTGGGAAATCAGTTGGGGCAAAGGGATGTAATGATATTCAACATAGCATGACATAGCCTCTGATAGTCTGACAATAAAAGAATAACAAAAATACAGAAGTAGACTAATAATTCCAAAGGCATAGCTGTCAGGTGCTATTTTGTGAACTAGCAAAAAATCCCTTAAGCCCTGAGTGGATGACTTCAGTATGTTGTGGAAAAAAGTTATTATTTAGACTGAAAACAACAACCTTGACAATTTAGAAAACAAAAATCAGACATTCAAGTCCTCATAGCCCCAATATTTTATAAATGAAAAAACTAAGTTGATTATATCGAGAGAGAGAGAGAGAGAGAGAAAGAGATTTTGAGAGAGTGTCTTAGTTCTTTCTGGCTGCTATAACAAAAATACTATAGAAGTGGGTTAGGGAGGGGAGAAAGGGGAGGGGGTGGGGGAGGAGGGGGGGAAGCTAAATATAAGGTGATGGAAAGAGAAGTCACATTAGGTGGTGAACTTATTATACATCAAGTTGACAATGCACTGTAGAATTGTATGCCTGAAACCTATGTAATCCTTGCTAACAGATGTCACCCCAATAAGTCTAACAATAAAACTGAATTAAAAAAAAATACTATAGATTTGGCAGCTTATAAATGACAGAAATTTATTTCTCTCAGTTCCAGAGGCAAACAAGTCCAAGATTAAGGTGCTGGCAGATTCAGTGCCTGATGAGAGCCTGTCTCCCAGTTCATAGACAACTACCTACTAGCTGTCCTCTTGTTGTGACCTCACACGGCAGAAGGGGTAAAGGAGCTCTCTGGGGTCTCCTTAATAAGGGCACTAATTCCAGCCATAAGGGCTCCATTTTCATGACCTAATCACCTCCCAAAGGACTCACTTCCAAATACCAGCACACTGGGGATTAGGTTTCAACATATAAATTTTATGGGGACCCAGACATTTAGTCTATAGCAGAGAATGAGAACATGACTGGAATTTCTTTATTTTTATAATCCCAGATAGAACTGCACATAGCACTCTGCTTATGGTGGGTCCAACCATTATTGGTTGATGAATACATTGGGGATATTGTAAGCACAGAACTCACAACTTTGAAGGAATGCAAGTTACTGAAAGCTTTCAGTTCTATGAATGGTATCACCTTTCTTCTTTAGTTATTTTCATATTTCTGCCTGCATATTGCTTCTTAATTGCAAGTGTCTTTCTCTTCCCACACGCATCTTAAGATCCCATAGTAATATACCAGGGATAAGAGAATAAGGCTGTTCCTAGTAAGAAAATTTACAGTAAAATATATTCCCTAAGTAGAAACAGTGTTGCAATACTGCAGGTGGTGCAATTTTTATTCAAGTGCATGTGAATGACATTCTCCAGAATTGGACTGTGGCCTACCTGAATAACTGTATTTGCCAGTTCTAGATTGTAAAATTTGCCATATCATAAATTTTACCAAGTTTATTAGAACTCATAATTTTCCTTTCTTCACTTTGCTGGAGGAGAATATGTCAATAAAGTTCTTCACTAAGTAGGAATTGGGACACCTCAACTTCATGCTGTTAAACTTCACAGTTTACTGTGCAAAAGACCCTGATGGTGGATAAAGTGAATTTTTAATTTAGAAGATATTAGAATGCTCTACTTGGAAGACTATTTTCATGTCTTTGAACTGTTCATTTTTGGGCTACTACTTGGAAGTAGCTTCCCATTTGCCTTTGGGTAAAATTAGTTTCTACTTGAGTAGATGTCATTTACATTTTGAAAGTGTGTTTGTAGAACTAAATCCGTAAATGTTTACATAAATAACTTAAAGCTAATACTTTGACTTAATTCTAAAAAAATAAATTCTAGATAATATATATTATTATTGCCATAGTGGCTCTTTTTGAAAGCAAAAGCAACTAGTTTATACTTTAGGATATCTAAGTGTCTGCTAATGTCTCCAACAGGAGATCTAATTTATCGAAATGCCTGCAACCCTCAATGATATAGACTCAGTAATACCCAAATATATAGATTTGCCATTTCAAATAACCTACTAATAAATGGGAATGAAACTTATTCTACTTTAGTTTATTTTCATTGTAGTGTTCAAAATAGACACAAAACACATATTCCATTAAATTTGCTTTTCATGGTAGATACAAAATTTTCAAATCAACAATATACTTGAAAATTATGTTTTAAAACTGCTTCTTGTGGTTATTATGGCCCACTGTACAGACCCGCTGTACACTTGTGACAGTGCTGAGATGTTAATTACCTGTTCATTTTTAGATCTTAATGAAGTTTTTTGTATATTCATCTCATGATTAGCAAATGAGCTCTGAATACAGAAGATATCCATGTGCATTTGACAACGTTATTAGAAAAGCATGCTGTTTCTAAACAAATAACTTTCATCTTGTCACAGATTGGATCCTGTTCTAAAAGGCAGTTCTGAATCTAGATTACTACTAGAAGGAGCACTTGTCGGTGCTGTGTATAGTGCATGGGTTATTTGATTTATAATTATATAACCTGCTAAACCTGTATCCAAACCCTGCCTTGGAACTCACAGATCCCTGGCTATGTAATCTTGAGTAAGGTATTAAATTCTTTGGCTCATTTTACGTAATTAATGTAATTATGAATAAATGTAAAATATTCTTTGCAGTTTATAACAAATTCTAATACTGCCTTGATTTTTTTTTTCTTTGTAAATATACTAATTTGCTAGGGCTCCCAAAACAAACATGGGCAGCTTAAACAACAGAAATGTATTTTCTCACAGATCTGGAGTTCAAGATCAGTGTCAGCAGATCTGGTTTCTTCTGAGACCTCTCACCTTGGCTTCTAGACAGCCACCTTCTTGCTGTGTTTTTTCTTGTGTGTGGGTACATTCCTGGTATCTCTCTGTGTCTCTAAATTTCTTCTTCTTATAAGATCACTGGTAAGATTGAACTACAGCCCGGTCTAAAAATTTTATATCAACTTAATTAACTCTTTAAAGGTTCTATCTCCAAATACAGTAATATTTTGAGGTATGGGGGAATTAGGGCTTCCACATATAAAATTGGGAGGGGGGAGCACAATAAAGCCCGTAACAGTAGCTAAGAATATTTTTGTCATCTGTTCATTTGTTTATGTATTTTTCATTTAGCCCTCAGTTATAAAGACCATATTCTGGGGTGACATCTGTGATAGGTACAGGGTATTCAAAGATGGTTAAATACAGTCTCATCCCCCAAATAACTAACTCATAGTAAAGTTTCAGTGGTTTGCAAACCTGGCTGTACAACAGAATGACTAAAGGACTTGAAAATATACAGACTGCTGAGTAGGTGGGGATCTCCTGGAGTGGGCTTTGAATATGTTGTTATAAAAAACTCTCTGAGAGATTTGGGAATTTGGCCACCACCAAAAAAATGGAAAATAGTAACTCAACATGTATATACTTGCATATAAACTGCTTTTAGGATGGTTGAGCTATTTTGTGATCATTATGCTTTCTAGTCCTAATTATAGTCCAATAAGTTTAGAAATTGAGCTTAAGAAAAAATCTCAAGACGGTAAGGGGGTGGGGGAGTGGTAGAAGAAGGTTAAAGGAGGTCAAATATATGGTAGTAGGAGAACTGACTGTGAATGGTGAACACACAATGCAATATATAGATGGTATGTTGAAGAATCATACACTTGAAGCCTATATAATTTTACTAACCAGTATCATCCCAATACATATAATTATATAAAAAAGAGTATCTCAAGTGTTTTGCCCTAGATTTCACATATCTGGTTTGAGTGAGCGGTTGGATTGAACCTTCGTACTGCAATTCCCCAACACAAATAAATCTTTACTTAGTTCATGAGGTAATCTTAATCCATTGGGTCCACTAAAGTTCTATATTAGGGTTCTGTATATAACTGCCAGCCATACTATTGTTCCCAAAGCCATCAGTGGAATATTCCTTAAATTTTACTGGAACTCATGGAAGAGTTTTGGGAGAAAAACAAAAACAAAAACAAAACAAGACCCACATTGTTTTGCAACTTGGAGTTCAGATTTTTCTTAAGGGCATTACACAGAGACTTAGCTGCTCCCTCTGCCCTCACCAAGGTCACATTTCTACCCCATACCTCCAAGCCTTTTAAACAAGAAATTTTGTCCTTCCTGTTGCATCTCTTGGGTCTGATTAGACAAGGCCAAATTAAATTTTGCTCAGCGTTGCCTCTATAATTTGATTATGTTCAATGTCTCAGGGGACTAAAATCTGTAGAAGAGAATAACCCTGCTGTTAATAATAAGCCTCTCAGATGGCCTTTGCCTTAGAAGTTTACTAGATCCATTTTCAGATAAAACTTCTTGGAAGGGCCAGAAATATCAAAGTAGCTTTGCTGGCTGAAGCCTTGTTGTTTCCTCACTTCACAAGACCTTCCAGTGCTTGAAAAGCCAGATTGATTTTTTGAGTAAATTTCATGGGAAATGTCATAACCATGAAAAACCTTGTTTTGCATTTCAAAGTACCAGGTCCTCTTGGTAGAGAATAACCAAGGTTACCCCAAATGAGAAGGTAGAAGGGTACAGACTGTTACAGTCACTCCTCATTTCAAGGCTTAGTTCCATTCCTAGGACTAGGTCATTAAGTGAACTGATCGGTAAGCAAGGGGCTTAAAGGTCGGTGTTTCTTAGTGTGTTGTGGCACCATAGGGTGTATAGTTTCAAAAGATACTTACAAACCAAATATGTGGTCTTGTGTGATTGCAACTGACTGCGGGAATGAGACAAAGACTGAGAAAGCACTGGAGAAGAGGATTTAAGTTCAAGCCAGCTCATTAAACAGGTCGGTCGTTAAGTGAGGAGTGGCTGTACTTGGTCTGTGCTATTAACTAAAATGTGTGGCTGCTTCCTTTCTTCTCTCTGGAGCATATCTTTTTATATAATATATAGAAATATAACATATAAATATAACCTATACATAAATATAATCTTCAGCAATTTAATGAATTCTAAAAATATGTATGATTTCATTCTTATTAAATGTGGTCAACAAAGTTGTGCAGATAAGTTGTGCCAGTAAGTTTTTTTTCCCCTCTCAATAAAGGTTGAAAGTTATATTCCATTAGTTCAGTAAATTAGAATGACTTTTTTTGGTTTACAAAGCAACACTATTTTATTACTGCTCTATTTCACAACTTGTGTTTTGGTGGATGACAGATTTATTCAGACAAATTAATAAACTAAAAGATTGATAAAATTTATATATCCATTACTGAATAGGGCAAGAAAACATAAATATGACTCCTACTGACTTCTACTGACTTCAAATGTAAATTGTGTAAGTAAGGTCTATAGAGTTTGATTAATGACGAAGGTTGGCCAAATACAAATGCAGCTTTAATCAGTGACCTGCCTGAGGGACTTATGACTTAAATATGCTTGACATCAACAAAGCCTCCCTGCCATTTAATCTATCTCATTTTTGTAAGACAGAAAGTTTCCAGAGGAGTGGGTGAACCAAAGGTTTATGAAGTTTGAAGTTTCCATTTAAAATATCTGTAAGTGACAATGTAATTTTATTGCTGAGATGCAGCACAGAATTCAAGCTCCCACCTCAGAGATTCTGTCCATGAAAATTGTCAATGTCCGCAGTCAGCTGGTATGAGGTCTCATTCAAAGTTCAGCTTCTCAAATTCCTTCTCTCCAGGAAATTATACAGATTATTTCTTTTTCTTTTCTCATCACTTTTGATGATTGATATTAGTTGATTAATGTTACTCAGATATAAATGATAAGGAGCTGATTAAAATTACTAAACAGCAATCTTGATGTTTGGGTGCTTGGACCTCAGAAAATATATAAATTAAATAACTTTTTAAGGGTAGATATTTTAGTTAATATGGAATTTGTCTGCAAGAAATAGAGAAACCAAAAGACAAATTAAAGCCTTTATTTTTCTGATTTGTCAAGAAGTCTTGAGGTAGATAGTTGCTGATTCATCAGCTCAAGGGTGTCAAAGCCTTGGTTTCTGAAAAATTTTAAGCCTTTTCCTCATAACCACAAAATGACTGCTAGAGCTCCAGCCATGGTGTTCACAGTTCAGGGAGGAGGAAGGGCAAGGACTAAAAAGCAAAGCAGAAGGAACAATTCAGCCAAAAATGGAAGCTTCTCGCTCGGTGACTGCCACTTACATCTCACTACCACCGTCATCCCTACCTTCAAGGTAAGTAGGAAAATGTAATGATTTGTTTCAGCTGGGCCCATTATTTCTCCTACTGAAACCAAAGTTCTGTCATCGAGGAAGAAGGAAGAATGCAGCCACTAGGATCTGCACAGGGAGAAACCAGGGCCTCAACTAGCATTTTCTCTAGACCAGAGTGGACTCTTAGTAAATTTTTCTGGAATTGATTTGATTTATGTGGTATCTTACACAGCTTTAGTTTTAGGTAAGCCACCTTCTGGCTCATAAACACATTAGATACTTCAGTGGACAATAATACTCTAATAGACTTACTTGGGTATGATGATGATATTGAAAAACTCTAAATAGGCATATTATAAAAATGGTGGGCTGTGAAGTTACATAAAAGTTAGAGTTATATGAGTGAATGATTCATGCTATAATTTTTTTTGGAGTTTTCATTATGTGAAAGACACTAGGTTAAATGCTTTTGATAGTTTATCATTTTGCTTCCCAGTAAACCTTCAAAGTAGGCATCATTTAAGTATGAGGACACTGAGATGAAGAGAAATTGACTTTCTTAAGCTCATATAGGCAGACAATAATCAAGATTTAAATTCAAGACCCAGTGACTTGTACATGTAATGAAATTTTTTTTCATATTTTTAAGCATTTAAAATATATAAACCATTCTTAGCTTGTGGGCTGTATAAAAAGTGGTCAGGGAGTAAGACTTGGCCCATGGGTCATAGTTTGCTGGACACTGCCTTAAATCCTACATATTTGACCTTGGTGCTGTATCTACTGTATATAATACTACAGCTACTTTGTGCTACATCTAGCTTCTATAGATATATCAAACTGGCATTTCCTAGAAGTCTGTATTCTCTATGAAATCTCCATCTTCAAAAACTGCAAGGAAGAAATACACAAACATCTCCCTTGGTGACCTGAAATCAGAGCTTAAGAAACTTCTTTCTAAATTTTGAAGCTTCTATTTTCTTTAAATAAATAGTAGTACTGAATCATAAGTACTTATTTTTCACTTGTGTTCCCAGGTGGCATCTATTCTTCTTTTTCAGGTGTAAGTGGTCCCATTTTGGGGCGATTTCACATTGTCCTCCTGTTTAAGTGATGCCTACCTCAGAGCCTTACTATGAGGGCAAGTGATAAACTATATCTAAAGGACTTAGCCCAGCAACTTGAACCCCCCCAACCTTGTTTTTAGGGAACTGTTTTAGCTTCTTTTCAACTGCTCTGGCAATGTCTCACTCATTGGATCTACCCCTGTCCTCTCCTTTGCTAAGTACCCTCTCAAGTTACCTTCATTTTCTGTCGTCAGTGAGTAAATACAGCATATGAACTTCTACATCAGTGTTGGATATAAAGCCTTGCCAACATAAAGACAAATGATCTTCATTTTTGTCCTAATTTATCAGCGATGAACTTTGACCTTGAAGGATACCTACATTAATTTATTGGGACCCCGTTTTTGTGCAATCATGCTGGTGCTAAATTAATTCTCTGGAATTATTATGAGTTTTTTTTTCTTTTTCTTTTTTCTTTTTTTTTTTTTTTGTGTGGTCTTAGTTTCCCTGACATTTATTTAAAACTGGATTTGAAACTAGCTTTTTGGGAAAAATAATATTATTGTTCTTAGTTTTTGTTTCTACTTTGTTTTATTGCCTTCAAATCAGCTGTTAAAATGGTATAGTCCATGACAGGCACCATAGAATAAAATTTCCTCAGTTTATATAATCAGCTGCTAATTCAGCATTGGTCGCTGTTACTGCAATAATTGGGGCCGAAATTTGTGCATACGTGATAAAATGGGGCAATTTTCGTGGGAGAATGAGTTGAAAGACAAGATTGAATCTGGCATCTTTCAAGTTCCCTGAATTAGTTATGAAAAACTTACTGCTTAACGCAGAGCGTAGAGTCAGTGAAAAGGTGTGTTAAAACTTGAAAGGTACTTGTCGGTAGAGTCAATAAAGATAGGGAAAATAGAACCATTTTAGTTTTTCAAATTTTACTTTTTCAAAATGCTTAAAATGTAAAAGAAAATTCACATCGCAGTTGCCATGTTTCACTGTTGTAGAAAGCCACAGATTTTTCTATTACCTCTTTATATACAGCATACTTACTTTGATAGCACAAGTACCACATGATTTCCGAAGTGAGGTCAAATGAAAATAGCTCAGAATTATAAAAGACTTAAGGATTTTCTTCTTATTATTTGGGTGATCAGCTCACACAGTTCAATGATTCAAGAGACCCCGTTGCCAGGTTTCTTTTTGAAAACATGATGGCATCTCTCCAGGAGGCAGGAGCACCAGATGGGGGTGGGGAACTTGATCAGTCTGATTTATTGTAGCTTTTCTTCCACATGCCACAAACGCCAGAGGTGAGTCCCACATACCTGACATGTGCCAAGGTGTAACGGCTGCATAAGATGAGAGCCACCGAACCTCCATGAGAGCATCGGGCTGGGAGTCTGGAAGTAGACAACTATGGAGACAGATGTGACGATCTCTGGAAAGGAGAGCTCAACTTAGGCTTCCCGAATTTCAGTTGCTCCTTCTGGAACAGTCAGTTTTGTCTAGAGAATGTCGATTGTTTGAGATGCCAGTCTTTCAGATGCTCCCATCTAAATCTCCCACAATTCTTTCTCCTGACCCAACAATTGTGATAGTTGTGTATTGTGCTAAGTAAGTATTAGGGACAGAACGGAAACCAAGGAGTCAGCTACTTCAGCATGCTCCTCAGTTCTACCATGAAACTACCCAATGGAATTGAAGTCTTCGTTGTAAAGAGTCCTGATAGTGAAATGTTTTTAATGTGAGATATACCATATAAGACTGCATAAAATGATATGCACAGTTTAAGAAAAATGATAAAATATACATCATTGCTACATCACTGAGAAATGGAACGTTATTTGTACATTAATAACTTGAATGTTACTCCATATCCACCTCTCCCATCACATATCATCTCTCCCTCCAAATATCTATTACATCAAATAACAGTTCTGTTAACTGTGTCCCTAAGCTATATAAGGTTTGGAGTTGACCTTTGGTGAACTTTAAATATATGAAATCATACAGTAGTTTTCTTTAACTTTTATTCAACATAATTTGAAATTCATTTATTTTTGATATTTTTCCCCATTCTTCTCCACTCCCACCTCCAGCCTTGTTTCTGCCCCAGTTTTTTAAATATATATTTAATTTTTAAACATTTTTTATTACATATTTCTCTGTAATTTTGGAGTTATAGTCTCAGACTATTTTTCTAGTTAGTACATACTCTCGTACATACTTTTATTTGAGGTCTCTGAAGTATTAGACCATGTCTCTACTCTTCTCTGAAACAAATCAAATACCTTAGAATTCATTAACTTGTATTATAATTATTCAATAGTTTAATCCTAGTCTGTTACCCCTACCCTACACAAACATACAAATTTTCTTGCTAATAATTACAGTCAATGTTTGTTTACATTTGTACACATATGTACTAGAATGTTATCTTACCATCTTTTCCTTCCATCTCAAATCTAACATTTAACATCATTTTCTTTTGGCCTAAAGGATATAAATGAAAAAAATCTTAGTGAGGGTCTTTTGGTAATATACTTTCTCAATTCCCTTTTTGTTTGAAAATGACTTGAAATCTACAACACTGCAAAGAGAACTGTTTTGCCAATTATTTGCTCACAGTAAACCAAGGGATCCATTCTCTTCTGGCTTTTATTTTTCAAAAGCCAGCAATTATTTTAATAACCATTCTATTATATTGTTTGTGCTTTTCTCTCTGGTTTATATTAAGATCATCACTCTTATTATGGTAATTTTATTTCACTGTGATCTGTTTGTGTGTATTTCTTTTTGGTTTTCTGCTTAGGATTCATTGAGCTTCCTGAACCTGAGGATTCAGTCTTTAACCATTGTTCTGAAGTGTCTTCAGCATTATCTTTTTGCCTTCTACTTGCTCCCTTTCTCTTTCTGGATTGTTGCTACTTTATCTAACCTACAATTATATCTGCAGTAGGCCTTCTTCCACGACTCCATATCTCATGTTCTTGTTTTCGTCTTTTTCTTGTCTTTCTCCCTATGCTCTGTATTCTGGAGAATATCTCAGATGTTTATTCCAGTCCACTAATTTTCTCTTAAACTAATGCTTTTAATTGATCTGTCAAATATGTTTTTAATTATTATATTTTTTATTTTTAAAACTTCTAGTGGATTCTTTTCAGAGTTGCTTGATTCCTGGTCATATTATCAAACATTGTTTACTTAGGGATTCAACTGCTTTAAATATGTTAAATAAGTATATGATAATTCCAGAATCTGTTTGTCTGTTTTAATTTTTGTATTGATTTATCCAATTTTCGTTTGTATCTTTTTATCCATCTATTCGTCTATCATCTATCTATCTTTCATCTATCCACATTTTCTCTCTGTCTCTCTCTTCCTCCTTCTTTCATCTGTCTGTATGTTACATCTGCTGGTTCTTACTAGCTGTGGCTTGATTTTCCGGCAGATTGTGAATTTTGAATGTGAGCTATTCATTTCTCTTGAAATGTTTATCTGTGGAAATTCTTTGAGGTCTGGTTTGAAATTAAGCACTCTTGAGAGAATTTATATTTGTTTCTGCCAGTCATCTGGCAGGGCACCAACCCAGGACACCTTTAAAATCTCTACCTTAGAACCTTGGGACTGAACAAATAGTGTAAATTTCAACTGCAAACCTAGCTTGTGATTACAGATTCTCAGGGAAATTTTTTTATTTTTCTCTTGACACACATACGGGCTCTAGATAGTCTTGTTTGTTTGATGTGTCATTCTAAATGGAAAGGTTTACCTCTTTTATACTTAATATTCTGTGCAAGGTTTTCTCTTAGTCTCCCTACAGTATGAGGACATTGGTCTTTACCAGTCTGGTCCCTCTGTCCAGTTATTGAAATGAAAACACAAAGTCTCTGCGCTTCAAGCAAAAACTTTTGAGGTGAAAAATCATCTTTGGAATTTGCTCACCTCTTAGAGTTGTTGCTTCCCATTTCACATGAACTCAGCGATGTGGTCAAAATAATATGTATATGACAGACACATACACACGTACATATATCATTTTAATTATTTATTGAGGAGGGTCATACAGGGTATATAATCTACCATATTGATGGAAATAGATATCCTGAGTGTCAATTTAAGAACTTCAAATGCATAGAAGACCAATTCTATCTTTAAATTTTACTGCAGGGTTTTAAAGTTTATGGTTTACATAGCTGAGTTTTTATCATAACATTTTATTCATAACTATATAAAGACTGATTTAGTGAATAAAAAACTGTTGATGTTCAGAAGGGAATTATTTATTAGAAGTGAATGTATATGATATTGATATTGATATTAAATACAACTATAAAATCTTGAATAGAATAATATGGTCATGTAATATCTTCTTTTTGAAGACTGTATATTTCATATGTACATTCAGAAATGTGCTTGGCCGATAAGCCTTTCAGGACTTTTTAAAACTTCTGTTAAAAACCAAAGAATTGTGAGGATTACAGTTTTATTTGTTACCTTTATGAACAATATGTTAATGATACCACAAAAAGGCATTGTTTCTATGCTTAGATTCAGTAATAAAAATAGCTAATTTGTATTGATAATTTACAAGGGTAGAGACTGTTCTAAGTTTTTAAAATATGTTTATTCAGTTAGTCCTCATCATAACCCTCTGAGGAAAGGTAACTTTTATACCTATTTTAAAGTTGAGAACACTGAGGTCAGAAAGGCTAAGTAACTCACCCATTTTCACACAGCCAGTTGTGACCAAGCCACCGGCATTAGCATGTAGGCAGTCTGGTTTCAGAATCCAGTCTTCTTAAATGCATTGTTATATGAATTCTCTAAGTGACATAATAACCACTGGAAAATTGAAGATATTGTAGAACAATTTATCCTATCCTTTGAAAAATATTTATTGAATACTTACTGTGTCCCAAGGATTGCCCAGAGCACTTGGAATGTTCCTGGTTTGATGAGGCTCACAGCTTAGTAAGTGGATAACCATGTAATCAAATAGCGACAGTATACCATCCCCCCAAAGCATGTGCATATTAATAATGGTGTTTAGAGGAAGGATTAACTCAGTCTGCCTGGGAGAGTCAAAGAACTCTTATGAATGGATTTGATATTTGTACATTAATAAGCATCTACTAAGTGAATGAATTACGATGGTGGTGATGAGCGTTCTTACAAAGGAATAACATTACATGCATAGCGCTATGATATAGTTCATGAAACTATAAGCTCACCATTACTAGAGAACATGAGCATATTAGTATGGATGATGAGGATGTAGTGAAAAGTGGAATAAACAAACAGAGGTTATTGAAGTGATCTTATTTTTCTGAATCATCCAAATTATTGAGACTGAATACTTTTCTGCTTTTTAAGAAGTATAATAATATAGGTAATACCTGAAAGCCTGTAAAGGAATGTATGCTTAGCAGAAGTGAGTTCTAGTAGACTGTGGACACAGGTGCAGAATGTTGTTTTATATTTGAGATTTTGCAATCAAATGCCTTCGGGGGTCAGGAAGGTAACAGCAGTGGCTTGCAGTAAGATACCAGGGAGCGATGGTCACTGTGGCCAATATAAAAGTACTTGTCAAATCTAAAGATGCACAAACTTAGTGCTTTAAAAACACAAAATCTGCTGACTCAATAAAACAAGAATTCTTACTGAATTTGTCACAATAGTTCTTAGTTGCAGCTCTTAGTTAAGATGCCTAAGATTTGGATAAGATGTTGAGTTTTATTCTGCCCAAATTTAATAACCATATATGTATTTTGACTTATTATTCTGCTTTTTAATATTACAGGTACTTATACTAGACTTTTTGTTCCTCAGCAGATAGTTAAAATGACTTCCAAAGAATGTTTAAATTCTGGGACACAAGTTGAAACATAAAACAAATATTGGCTGTTAAATTTATAAATGTGAAGCACTAATGAGGATTAATTAAAGATTACTAATATCAGATTTGAACTAGAATATCTATGGAAAGACATGCCATGTGTAATGACTGTTCTATAATTTGTGTGAATTCTTGGAAGACTTGCAAAGAAAATTATCTTCCACAAAATGAGGTTCTGACTGAATCTGACACTTTCCTCAAATTTACAGTGGTCTACATTTTCTGGGCTTTCTTCATGTTACTAAACAATTTCTGGGATATGATCTTCAAAAGATTAAAATGTAATAAGAAATAGATAATACCCATTTCAATTTGTGAATGAAAATTAGTGGATACAGGATTCACTTATTTTTGCACATTCATATTACTAGTACAGGGAGTAGTGTAAGTGGGAACACTGTAAAATTATGTACTTGACACACATGCGTGTACACACACACACACACACACACACACACAATTTCCTTCAACATCGTTGCCTTTTTAAGTGACTGGATAAACGTTTCCTTAAATCGCATTCTTGATTCATTTAGTTACTGGGAATTGGCCATTCATCATTTGCATCTTCACATTCTAATACTCCAGTAGACAGTAATAAGATAATGTCAATTTTTAATTTCCCCCATGAATCTTTTTTTTCTTTTAGTACTTCATTCATCAAAAAGATTTTCACATTTATTTCCATCAGGAAATACAATGTGACATAAGAAGTGTTGTAAGAAATAATGTCATCTTAAAAACTCTTTGCTTTGGCAGATGGGAAATCCTCAAACTGTTGAGTTGGAATTGAGGCAAAAAAAAAAAAATGAATTGAGAATGCTGACTTATTCTTTTTTCCCTAGGGAGATATTATGGAGAATTAAGCCACAAAAGGATTCACTATTCTTTGAAGAAATTGGACCAAAGTTTGATGGGAAACTGTAACTACAGCAATGCTTCCCAATGAACTTGCATTATGTTTTAGGGAAAACCAATTCAATAATGCAATTTTATTATACCTATAAAATGTAACTTAAAACACATAGAAATCTTTTTCTTTTAATCTGTCAAATGAAAATATTAAAGTTATAGTCAAGTTATTTTTTTGATTTAAATGACTAATTATTTTTCATATTAGAAAGACATATCCAGAAAAAATAAAAAACAACAGAAAAAAAAAAAGATTTATGCTTTGTGTTATCTATACATTTAGGACCAGGCAGACCTCTTGACTTAAGCATGCAAAGTTTAAAAGCAAATCTAGGGAGAAAAGTATCTGCTCAAAGCTCATTTTAAATAAATAGTTGTGACAGTTTGGATGTCAGTCATAGGAAAACTATAAAGTCTTGTCAGTTTGCAATAAGCTTATTGCATTTAGTTTTTTACTAGCCATGTAAAGGATAAAATTGAGACTTTGTTAAATTTACATGTAATATTGAATCATAGATTTATATCTTTTGGAGAATATTGTGCTGTTTTTAATTTACAATTAAGAGGTTATAGATTCTTCATCAGTATAGTACAGTTTTTTTACCAAGTTTTTATGCAACAGATAAAATTTTACTATGTTTTTGCTTGAATTCAAGCTCCTAATCCTGATGTTTAAGGGTCTTAGTAGACTCTAAACTTTGGATGTTTGTTCCAGAAATATCTGTCACACTACAAATTGCTATTTACTTTGGTCTTTTCAAGGGGAGAATTTGAAAACTGGAATGTGTAAATGTGGTGAAATAAGCACAGTGTTATATCTCTGCCATACTCCATTACTTAACAGTTCTATTTCTAGATATTTATCCTGGAAAAACTCACATACCTGTGCAAGTATGGTGATTGTTGCACTAGTTTTAATAGTGAAAATGTGAAGCTTATATTTCAGTAGCAGATTAGATAAATGAACTATGGCTTATCCATAAATTGGACTATCACATAGCAATTAAAATTAATAAACAAGATCTACTTTTAATAATGTGTAAATCTCAGAAATAAAATGTTGCATAAAATGCAAGATTCAAATAGTAGATGTCATTTATATAAATCCTTAAAAATCACACAAATTTATAGTATATATTGCATCTCTTTTTTTGTGGGTATATCTATATGTTAAAAATTGCTATATGGGAATGAAATACATCAACTACAGGAAGGTGATTATTTCTGGTGAGGACGGAAAAATGAATGAAGTTGTGAGACTTTAGCTGTAGCTTTAGCATTTTGTTTCTTAAACAAAATAAGCAACAGCAAATATCGGAAACAAATATATGACACAATATTAATATGAATTAATTCTGAATGGGCACCTAAGTGTTCATTATACTTTGCTTAGTATTTTAAAAATGTTTTTGAAATATTTCACAATTACAAAAAGCCACTTAGAATGCATATATTGCACTATGTACCAGAATAAAAGGCAAGCAAGGCTTTGAAAATTATCTTTCTACTATCCTTGACACTGATTCAATCCTTTAAATCATTACATTCAGTTTTGGTCATATATTTTATGAATTAAAAAACAATGATCATCAAGGAAGTATCCAAACTGCATATTAATTTGGCCATAGGAAGTAAGATTAATGATTTAGAAAAGACAGGATGTGATCATCTCTTGCACAACTCTTATAAGGATGATACTTGCCATTTTGTTTTTCTACAAAAGAAAAGAAAATAGGATGTGGACTTAATGACACCGACTTAGACCCACTGTGTAAATAAGTAGTAGCCAACATAAATTTATAGAACCTACACACAGCATGTTAGAAATCATTGGGTCAGGCATTTTAAACTGGGATTTGTGGATATGCTAAAGAGAACATGGGAAAGTTCTAAGAAGCACTTGCATATTCTGAAATTTCATCCATAAATGGCTTTAGGTCCATTGTTCTGTGGGGAGGACCCAGTATTTCTACTAAGTTAACACACAGACCAACTTCTGCAACCTGGGAATTAGAAAATTGAGCTGGGCAAGTGAATGACTTGGTTATAGGTTTATAACAAGCACACGGCTGTTACAAGGCTTTAGCCTCCTGGTTCAGTATGTTTTCCAGTAAAAACACCACAGAACATCAGAGGAGGTCTAAAGACTCTTCAGTGGATCTGTGAGAATCAGGTTGCTGAGCACTGTAAACAATATCCTGTTCTTTGACTTATCCACTTTAGCACAAGCTTACTGGGACTTGGAGCTGGTGAGGAACACTTGAGAATTTTGATTACAGAGGAGTTCTCTGCTTTCTGAGTCTTGGTAATACAATTTCTGTGTCAAAAGAAAGAGAAATTCATCAAAGACAATTAACATTTTGAACAGCAAGTAGAATTTTTGAGGGCCCCAGGATGTCTATAAAGTGTTTACAAGATTAAGCTATAAGTAAGGACAAATTAAAACAGTGAGGAAACTCGGGAATGTATTCTCAGTGTGTTGTTTAAGCCTATTTTGCACTTCTAGTAGCCCCAACTTAGTTCAGTAGCCTTAATAAATAAATAAATAAATAGATAGATAGATAGATAGATAAAACCATGATAATAGTGGAAAAACATTCTGCCAATTCTGTGATTTTATATGCTCTGTCATGCATGAATGCATGATGAGCCTATCACTTTGCATTTTAAAGGTATTTACGAATAATACCCATGTCTTTCATTAACTGGTATTCAGAATATTTAATGCCCTGTGGATACTTCTGACATTCTAATTTTAAAAAAGAGATGATAATTCAAAAAATAAATAACAGTTATACTCATCAGACAATATGTTACTTGAATCTGTCTTTGTACAATAAAACTAGTATGTTTTTTCTTTTTCAGTGACAAAACTATTGTATTTATTAATGCAATGTCAGTCATATAAAAATGGGTATTTATCATGAATGGCAATGCTTTCTTGAGCAACCTACTTCCACACAATAATTCTTTACCTTCTCATCATTTTTATTATTAGATGAAAAATGTGTCTACAGGCATATTAGAAATATTATTGCTGTCACTTAAATTAGTTTTATATGTCTAACTGAAACTCCCGTAAAAACATATATATAATAGCAGTTTTCAAACTGACTTAGGGAAAATTTTGTACAATGGTTTTCTGCTATTTTTGCAATAAAAAGCAAAAAGTCAAGGTGAAAAATACAAGAACTCACTGGGTACTTTTGTTAAAGGTAGTTATGGAAAGAGAAAGGCATGTAAAATAAATGTAAGAACCAGGGATCAGATGGAGGAAATTCCAAGCCAGAAAATAAGAGATTTCTATTGGAACATTCTTGGTCAGGTGAAGGTCATAGAAAGCAGGGGATTGAGGACAGAGTCTGCTATTCAAGGGGAAAAAATGCAGGATGTGAATCTGAAGATATGTGTCTAACATGTTTATCTACAGAAGGGACAGGTAGCTAGACTCTCATCTGAATCAGTTACCAAAACTAGCATCTTTCGACCTAGTCAGGTGAGGCAGCTGAGTGACAGAAGAACATGTGATAGAAATGCTGGAAGGTAGATTGTCCTCTGAGAAGGTTGTAGGAGCAGATAATAGGTACTAATCACAGAGGTAGGTTTTCAGAGGTAGTTAAATTTTGTGTCTGGATGGGACCTAGAATGTGACGTATGAGATATAAATATGGGAGAACAGATAGGTAAAGGGTTACTTTGATCACAAGAACCTCATTTTATAGGCGAGAGAACTGAGGACTGTAGAAGCCCTGATCCCAAAACAGGTTATGGAATCTCTTGGGATCAGTTGCTGGGTCTCCTAATTTCCATGATGGGTATTCTTTGAACAGCATCATTATTTCTGTAGGCCTGTGAGACTAATGTGTAACAAAGCTGCTGAACTGCTTGAATAAGGGCTTTGTACCCGTCTTTGCTAGAGACAGAGTTGATTTGAGAATTGGGAATGAGACTGAAGTTATTAATTTGGGTTAAAGAACTGCAGCTTTTAAAAGTAAAAGGAATGCAAAGCTATACCTACATATGATTGCTTTGACACTTCTCCCATCAAGAGGTGGATGTATGGTTCTCTTTCTTTGAATATGGGCAGGCAACTTATGACTACATCGGAAGCTCACTGTATGAGTTCCTAGGCTAGATCATAAAACATAATACAGCTTCTAGGGACTTTTGCTGGGATGCTCACTTTTGGAATCCAGTCACCATGCACGAGAAAGCCCCAACAGTCTATGAAAGGGCTCAGTATCCTGGCTGAAGTCCCAGCTGTTAGTCTTCAACTATCTGCAATGTGCAGGAGCATCTTAAAAATCGATTCTCTAGTTCTCCATTCAGACCTCCAGTAGCTGAGGCCACATGGAATAGACATGGCCTGTTCATCTCAAAATAAAATAAATGACTGTTGTTTTAAGCCACTAAGTTTTAAGGGTGGTTTTTGTCATGTCAGATGGAGTGTGATTGCCTCCATGGTCCCTGAGACCATGTATTCAAGAGGAGTTTAAAAACCATTTAGCACAGTGGTTTTATTGTTTCTGTTATTTTCTTTTCAAAACTTAACTTTGGACTTGTAAATGACAAAACTGTCTAAGTATCTTAACAAGAAATTCACATTTGCAGATTTTTGCTTTCTGGAACCACAATCATCTTACAAATTTTTTGTTTGTTTTATCTAAACTGTCCCAGATTCAAATCCTGCATCTGCCATTTGCAGTGGAATATTGGATAAGTTATTTAATCTGTCCCTGCCTCAATTTCCTATGAAATAAATCCTATGATATTCTTACAAGATTTTTTGGTGGCATTTGTACAGAGAGGTTATTCAAGTGACTGAGAAGCCACATATTAATCAAGAATATAGTGCCCATACATGAGAATATTTAAAATTAATGTGCCAAGCAACTACTACTACTGCTGTTACTATAACAACTACTTGCTAACCATATTTTATACTAGTTACTATTTTAGTCTACTTCTAAGGAAATCTATCTATTTATTTAATCTTTAAGACAATCTAATGTTGGAGAGATTAACTACATTGTAGTTGTCTCTGCTTATCTCATCTTAGGATGAAGGATCCTCACTCTCCAGAGATGAGTGTTGGACTTTTTGAAAGGATTTAGAAGAATGCAGTGAAAGTGATTCAAAGGTTTGAAAATAGAACATTTTCAGAAACAGTTTAGAAAACTACAATTTAGTCAAAGAAGAGAAAAATAAGAGATGCCATAAGAACAGGTCTCAAACGTGTGGAGGGTTATGTGATTGTGTGAAGGAGCTAACCAGTTTCATGTAATTGCCCAAGGAGAGGACAAAGATAATAAGCTCAAGTGTTAGCATGAATAGCATAGGTTAGACACAGGGAAATGCCTTCCCTCTCTGAGAGTTACTAACTACTGAATGAAGTCAAAGAAAGAGATGAATGTATTTTTTCCCCTTCACTTTTTTAAAGCATATGCTTTTTTAAAATTTTTAGAATGGCATTAAGTGGCATTCTGGAGGAGATAGACAATATTTCCATTTTTTTTTTTTTTTTTTTTGGTATTTCAGGGTCTATAACATTAATCATTCCATTTTTAAACAATGATGAATTATGTATCTCTCCTTCTAACGTTTATACTACTGGGTGTGGTTATTCACTTTCTGACCTACTAAATATCAGGTCACTTTTTCTGTTTGTCTTTTGGTGTTTCCATTTATTCTTGAGCAGACATGTATCTCAAATGTGTCTCCATTGACACATATTTCAAAGGACATTTTAAAAAAGTGATGAAACTTAAATCAATCAAAATTACTACATGGTAGCCAGAAAGGTCTGTGATCAAGGCGAGGAAGGCATTGACAGAGTTCAAATTTACTTTTATAACTTTTTACTATTTTTGTTTTGACTTTTACTATTTTATTGCTTTTAATATTACAATTCTTACATTTGTATGATTTCTTGTAGTTTATTAGATAATTATAATACATTTTTGGTAGACTGTGATAATAATGGTTCCTGATGACTCACACTCCTGTAATTACGTCTCTGTACAGTCCCTTCCCACAATGACTACGTTTGGCCATGTGACTTCCTTTGGACAGGTGGGTATTAGTAAATGTGCTGCAAGCAGGGACTTGATAAATGTTTGCACATTTGTGATTTGTTCTTTTAGAACTTGCAGAAGGAGTTATGTGGTGAACAGAAGTGCCCAGAACCAAAGTTCTAGACAACCACCAGACGTGTGAGTGAGACCACTGTGAACACTCCAAGCTCAGTAGATTGCCCTTATGACTGACCATGGGGGAGATCACTAGAGACCCCTCAGCCAAACCCATTCCAAGGCAGAATATTAAGTTAATATATGTTTTTTACTTAGACTCCTAACTTTGAGGATAATTTGTTGTATAGCAATAGGGAGCTGATACACATATTGCTATTTAAAACACGTGAGGATTCAACCTTGTGAAGCAGTTAGGGAAGATATTGTTGTCTCAGTTTTACATACAAGGAATCTATGGCTCAAATATGGAATTGCTATTAGATTTTCTTCTATGATACTTTATAAATTCCATTACCAGGTTTAGAAGGAAAGCAAAGTCTAGTCATAATGATGTCATAAGGTTCTTAAGAAACTTTTTAAATTGTAAAGCAAAATAAGAATCATATTTCCAAAGTCCAAATTATTTTATTTTATATTAGAAAATATCTTTAACATATTTCTGCTAAGATGGCTCCTAGTCAATGCTGGAGAAAAGCTGTATTAACCACTACCAGAAAACGCACTTGGAGAAAGAGAGAGAAAGCCCGAGTGAAGGTAATAATTATGGCTGTGGAGGAGTAGTTAGAGCTGAGCTAAATTAAAAAAAAAATTCTTCCTCACATGAGAAAACTTTACCCTCAATTGTGATTGCTTTTTAAAGAGCATTTTGTGTTTTTCTCCTGGTTGCAGATTGTATATCACTTGCTGCTCTTTTTAAAGCAGAGCAGCGCTTACAATGTTACCATCTTATTTCTGACCATAATTCACTGCTTCCTTTGAGGATCAGGTAGAATTTTGGTTCATGTTTTATTCTTTTTAATTTTCTTTTTAAGGCATGGCCTTATTATTATATCTGGGCCATCTCGAATGCTTGAAGCGACTGCTCTTTGTGCGGCCAGATGAAATAAAGTGAATTGGTTATTTTAACTCCAAAGAGAGCTAAAGCAGTCAAGCTGATCTTGAAGATGTGGCCAATAAATAAGGTGATTTATTAGGTCCCTGAGGTCTCTACGAGGTCATGCTAGAAAGACTTAATAGTTATGGTGTCTTCTCAGGTGAGTAGCAAACACTGGCACACATCTCTTTGAACCTTTTCTTAATGAGGTCCCTCCTCCCTTATTTTCTATGTAAAACATTTAGACAACCTCTTTTGCTTTCAATCTCTCAGATTTCTTATTCAAAGTTAATGCATTGAAAATAATAAAAATGTGTCTGGTCCTCAAGTTTAGTGTGGGTAGGCTTACCTGGGATGTCTATTATAACACAAGACTATTGCCTCACTTAAAATATTTTGACTTAATGGATTTTCTGGGAGCTTCAGGAATCTGGTTTTTGTTTTGCTTTTAAACAAGCACCTAAGTGATTCTGAAACAGTTATCCTTAATACCTAGTTTCATAACTTCAAGTATACTTAAGTTATTCCTTTCTTCCAATTGGTAAATCACACCCCTATATACATGTAACGGTATTTTAAGGGCTATGATAAAGAGTGTGAGGACAATCAGTGGTAGAGGTTGTAGTGGACACAAGACACACAAATGGCTAAAAAGTAGATTTTTTCTTTGACAAAAACAAAATGCAATAGTAAAAGACTCAGATGGTTGCTGTGTTCTCGTGTCAAGAAAGATTCCACACGTGTAGTCCTCCTAAAATAAGCATTACTTCCAAAATGGAATTCACAGGACTCTGTTTATGTCGATACCAGTGAATTAGTTCTTGTGAGGGTACAACATGGGTGACTGTTGATTAATGACAACCTGTCTAAGCAGCCACTGCATCCTCACAGTGGGCTTTCAGGAATGTTCATAATCCTGATGAATTAGATTTTTCTCTTTTGGAAATTAACTCAACACTGTATTTTCATTTTGGTACCTATTAATGTGAACTGCTAAGAGGCACACTTTTGTGCATCAAGGTTAAGTCAGAGGTATTGAGGCTCTGATCCTTCCTAGGCTGAAAAGTTGAAAATATTTGATGCCGATTAATATTTGTTGAAGGAATGTGAACTGAGGAGGAGAATTAAGCTGATTTTATGTCTTATTTATATCCTTTATTTTGTTTGTTTTATAAGTCATATTGACTTTCTTAATTCAGAAATAGAAATGATCTGTACAAAAAGTCTCATCATGTGCAAACAGTGCATTTGGACAAAGTATTAATTATAATTTTATTTTCAATGGCTATGATTATGTTACTATTTCTTTTATTCATCTTTTTTTCCCCCAGAAATATAATTAGTTCATTGTTTCTTTGGTCTGATGGAGAATTTTGTTTCTGGGACTTTGAGAAGAAGCCAGGAACACAGATGCAATTGCAAAAAGTCTTTATTCTATAGGTGGTAGGTAAAACAAGTAGATTATGAGGTTTTCTAGGGGGTATGGAGGTTGTGAAAAAAAGTTGAGGATGGGATTCTTGAAGAATCATTATTTATAAGACAAGAAAAAGAAAACACCAACTGCTGGGTCCTTAGAGGAATGGTAGTTTAGGTAGGAGAGAGCTAGGTAAGACAGCATTTGAGGGCCAAAGAGGAGAGAGAAGGAAAGCCCTAGAAGTGTTCGTTAGATTTAACAAGTAGGTGATCACTGGTAACCTTGGCAAAGACATTTTTGGGAGAAACTAATCGTAGTGAGTTGAAAAAAAGTTTAGAAAGAATAGCTAGAGTTTGAGAAGGTAAGAGAAGAGAAACAGCAGTGGATTGGGGGTGTTGTAGTGGGGGCATACCAAGTAAAGCAAAGGTTGTTTCATAATATTTGATAGAGTGGGAGGGACTTGGGCTTTACTGTAGGTTGAAAAGAAGGTGATAGTGAGGAGAAAAGTTAAATATATGAAAGAGAGAAAGGATAATAGGTAGAGCTAAGCCCTAAATGATATGGAGAGGGCTGGGTGTTTAAATGAAACAGATTAGTGTTAACTGAAGGGGCACCTTGTCTCTGAGATCTTAGAGAAAAGGAGTTGAAGGTGAATTTGATATATACAATGAAAAATGTTTATCTCTTCCTCTATTTATTACTAACTTGTCAAAGGAAGGAACTGTGTTAAATTAGAATATCATCGTGCTCAGGGTGCGTGTAGGCTGCTATTATCCATAGAACACAATTTATGATAAAAAATGAAGACTTATAATGAACCTATATTATTCTAAAGAGCTAAGATACATCATTAATATGAGGAAATGAGTGGGCAGAGATCACATCCATTGTGCTAACCACGATTCTGTGATATGTGGAAAGGGAAAGCCATTTGTCACAGAATCAATGTAGAATATCCTTATATTTCCTCCCTTTGATTTTCAATAATAAACTTTCATTAAAATTTCTGCAAGTACAGGGCTATCACTGTAACATCAGTATTATATCCTAGTTTGTAAATTTCCTTTTAGAATGAATATATTTATTTTTAGAACAGTGCCTAAAGTTTGAGTATAGTTATTTATTTATTCATTTAGTTAGCTATTGATTTATCTTTCAGTTTCTCTACAAAGAATTTAAGGACATTGTTATTAGGAAAGTTAGACATTGAGTCTGCATGCCATAAAAGTTTAAATATATGATTGAAATAACACAGACCTGACATATAGCAAAGAGGGACACATTAATTTAAGTGCTATCGTTATCACATTCACACAGAGCTGTAAGTGCGTGATGGTCAGGGATTTAGTGGCATTTTCCCCCAGAAACAAACTCCTGGAATGTTGCCTAATAAACCCAGCTATTCTCCATCTGTTGTGACCTGGACTTACTCCCATTTGCGACGTAACTGTGAATAGGCCTTCTAAGGAGAAAGTTATGTGTATCCGTAGGTTATAAGAATCAATAAAATGATTAGTTACTTAGACTATGTAACATTTGAGAGTGCAAATAGGAAAATATTTTGTATTTATATAGAATAAAATTATTCAGTATTGGTCATGAACGCGTTTACTAAAAGTTGTTCTTTTGGGGGGAGTGTAATGTAATTATACAAAACCTGATTAATCAGACTAATTGGAGAGAACTCTAGTTTGAATCTGAATTTTAGAACATTTAAAGCAAATGCGATTTTATTACTTGCAAAAGCATATTGCACTTAATATTGGACTGAAAGTGTTTTCCAAGAGTAGGCTTTAAGAAACTTAACACTTAGCCTGGTTGTAGGCTCCTCAGAGATGGCATGTAGCAGGTCTTCTGTCATTTGGATCTTGTGTTTAGGTATGGCACGTTTTTCTAATAAAGAAATCACCTCTGTCTTCTATAAAAAAGAAAGAAAGAAACTTACTGTGCGAGCACGTGGGGGAGCGGCTGCAGCTCAGCTCTGGAGGGCGGGCCCCTGAGGGCAGAGGCCGGAGCAGGGTCACGGCGGGGCCCTGAGGGCAGAGGCCGGAGCTGGGGCTTGGCGGTGAGGACTCCGCGTCCCCACGTCGTCGCCGAGGAGCTGGTCAGCTACTTTTCTTGGAAACCTGTGGCCAAGGGGCGTGGTGGGGCGGGGGGGGGGGGGGGGGGGGGGGGGGGGGAGAAGGGGGGAAATGTCTCTGAGATCTCAGCTTTCAGGAGAAAGAGTTCAGGATGCCGGAGCTGGACTAACACTTCTGAATTCCTGGGATGCCAGGCCCGGTGGCTTCGTTTGGAAGTTCTCCCCCACCCCTCAAACCCCCACGTCCTTTCATCGCTCCATCGCCCCTCCCCTGGGCAGCTGGAGTCGGGCCCCACCGGTGTGCAGCCTGAATGCTGTCTGTGAGGGGCGGGGGCGGGGGGGGGGCAGTGGGAGGTAGTGAAAGGAAGGCTCAGATGCTGGCGATTCCGGGCAAAGGGCTCACTCTGGGCCCAGCCCATCTCTGCCCCAGCCTGATAAAGGGCAGCGTGAACAGACACCGGGGTGCAAATAAAGGGAGGGACTCCAGGTGACTAAGGACTCCGGTCATTAAGGTGCTGTCCTGAAGGTTCAGCAGGGAGGGGCTCTCAGGGAGGGGTTTGCGGCTCCTAAGGCTTGTGCCTCTGGGGCTGTCACTGTGACTTGGTGAGTGAGGGCAACTCTGTCGCTAAGGGAGCATGCCTCAGGGGTTGTCATTTTGGTTCAGTGGGGTAGGGGGCGCAGTTGCTAAGGGAGCTTGTGGCTCACAGGCAGACATTGTGATTTGGTGAGGATGGACGAGGTATCTAAGGGTGCAGGCCTCCTGGGCTGTCATTATGGCTAGGCGCCTGCTTGGTGCCACACTTATCCCTGTGTCTCTCGCTGAGTCCCGAGACTGTGATCTTGTTGGGGCTGAGCCTCTGCGCCCCAATGCTTCTTGTCTTAAATTGTCATGTGCTGAGGTTGCTGGTCCTGGCAGCTCAGCCTCCAGAGTTGGCCCTAGACCCCGTCCGCTGGCCTCTGAACCCCCAGGGTGAACAGAGTTCTGGTATTTTCCTGTGAATCCACCTTCTGAATCACCACCAGTCCTCACAGCCCCGGTAGATCTGGAGTTTTATGACCTGAGATCCTTGGCGGCAGCCCAGATGCTGGCCTCTTTCCAGCCTGCCTGGGAGCTGCCTCAGGAGGTGAGTCTTCCCCATCCCAGCGGGACACCCTGGCTCAGCCTCCGGAGCACCCTGAGGTGCCTGAACTTCTAGTTCAATCACCAGGACCTGCTCCACCGGAGAAACCTCCAACCCAGCAGTAGGACCTGGCACAGCTGCCCCCGAACCCTGAGGATGGTGCACCTCCCTCCGTGCTGGAAAGCCAGGCTCATCACCCACAGGGCCCTGAGGCCAAACCTTCTCCACCCCAGCCCGCCACCCCAACTCCATTTCCAGAGACCTCGGAGGTATGTGACCCTCCAACCCCACCGGAGGCCCAAGCTCAGCATCCACAGGCCCCTGAGGGGACTGGACTCTTCCACCCAGCAGGAGGTGCCTCCACAGCCCCCTGAGGGGCATGAATCCACCTCCCTGTCAGCCCCATAGCCGGTCCCACCACAGTACCCAGAGGTGACACTTGTTGCTCCAGTGCAAGGTCAGAGTTAGCATCCAGACCTCAAGGAAGCCACAGTTCCACCTGTGGTCCTGCCAGTCACCATCAGGCTGACCCCTGTGGCCTCACAGCTGACGCAAAAGGGTGTGAACATCTGTGAGCTCTGCACCTGCCAAGACGAGATGCTTCGTGCATGGGTCTCGGCCCACAGCAGGGCTGCTCCGTGCCCGTGCCCAAGCCTGAGCCGGGCGGGACGTTCCCTGTCCTAAATCTCCAAGGACACTTGATTTCTAATATTAATAAAAATACATGGAAATTCTGCTGTTGGACTGAGAAACTAAACCTCAGGGAAAACGATTTAAAAGAAATACTCAAGGATTCATTTGACGGCCTGCTATACCTCCAGTATTTAGATTTATCCTGCAACAAAATAGAATATATTGAAAGGCGTGTTTTTGAATCATCACCTTTTTTAAAGTTCATAAATCTTGAGTGCAATTCACTCACTGAACTGGACTTATTTCAGGCCTGGCATGGAATGCAGCTTTTACACACATTAATTCTCAATCGTAATCCTTTGACAGCTATTGAAGATATATATCTTTTAAAGTTACCAGCATTAAAATATCTAGATTTGGGGACAACAGAACTTTCACTTACAACATTTGAGAGCATCGTCATGATGACCCTTGAATTAGAAGAACTGATTGTCCCCAGCCATGTGGTTTGCTGCCTCTGTAAATTTAAAAATAATATTGAATTTGTCTGTAAGATAGTCCAATTGCATTGTGACCCTGACTGTCTGACAAACCAAATACCTTGTGATGAATTTGTAATGGGGTCTTTCATTAAGGCACGACAAACCCAGAAGAAGTACAGGAGCACTGAGCTGACTAGTGAGCCAGAGAGGGCACTCTCAGACTGAGGTGGGATCACTTCGTCATCCTACAAGAGTGATCATGAAGAAAACGCACTGAGGTACATATTGCCCTATTTCTTAAAGGGAAATATAGAAGATATAAAATCGACGTTATTACCACTCATTAAACTCCTGTTTTCTAAATCAGAAGATGGAGATATGCCCCTGAGGCATTTGAAAAACAATGTACAGTATGCTTTTAACCCTGAATCCATCAAGTCACGTCACAAAAATCAATTGAGAAATCTATATTTATCGCAGAATTTGCTCAATGCAGAAACTCAAGACAAAATTGATATTGAAAAGAAAGAAAAAACTGCCACGCTTATAAATTCAAAACTTTTAGGTCCCAACTATAAACATAAGTTCCTTAAAAAAAAATTAGAAACTGAGGAGCCACAGGAAAGCAGCCTAGCAATAATTCAGAGTGTCGGGGAGAGCCTACTGAAAGACAACAGGGACCTCAAGGGCCCAAGGGCATGCGGAAAAGGCACTTCAAAAAAGTGGCAGATGAGCACATCTGGAGGAAACAGAATGCCCAGCCAATTTGGAAGAACACTGCCAAAGAGAAGAGGCCCCGGAGGCCATTCCCAAAGAGGCAGAAACAGCTCTTCCTGGTGCCCAAGCCCAGAAAATTCATGGAAAACACCTTCAATACAGAGCCTGCTTCCAGAAAGATAAACAAGGCAGCAGGAGGTTCATTCCTCAAACAACACTCCATGGGCTGGCCTTTGGCTTCTGGGTGCTCCAAAATCCCTACCTGAGGATAAATTAGAACA